>JAPMLY010000625.1:0-179334 GCA_026401115.1 Tetraselmis chui
CACCACACATCCCAACCACTACACTTCATCACCCTCAACACCCGCGGCCTACACACCTCCATTATGGATGTTGAACACCTCTCCACCTCCCACCAACCGGACGTCTTAATCCTCACCGAAACCAACCACGACACCCACAAGTCCCGCTGGCGCATAGCCCTCCCCCAATACCACCTCAAAAGCTCCCGACCCTGCTACTCAACTGTGCCCCTACCCAACGCAGGCGTTCTCTTCGCGGTCCGCCGAGCCTCATTCCAGTCTGCCACTGTCCTAACCCCGCCCCCCCACCTCATCCCCCATATCGCCGGACTAAAAATCGTCCCCCACTCAGGCACCCCTTACCTCCTTATAGGTACTTATATGCCCCAGCTCTACAACACACAACTGACCCGCCTCTACGCAGAAGTTGCAGCTTGGGGCCTCCGACTAGCGGACGACCACCCGCAACACCGCACCCTCTGGGGAGGGGACTTCCAATCGACCACCCACACAGGTATAGGACACCCTGCCCTCACCTCCTTACTCAAATCCCACCTCCACCCCCTCCACGACCCCATCCCTACCTTCCCCCGCAGCGGGGGCTGCCTTGACCACTGGCTCACCACGCCTCCTTCACCTATCACCCTCCCACCATCCTCTTGCTCGATATTCCCCTCCCCCTCCCACTTTACTGATCACTCTGCAATCCACCTCGTCATTCCCGCCCCTTTCTCACTCATGGCACACCCCCCCCCTCCCCATACCCACCCCCACACACAACACACGACGCGCAAACTCACCTTTCGCCTTCCCCTCACACCCGACCACATAAAAGTATACCAATCCAGCACCCCCGACCTCATCAACCAAACGGCAACCCTCCACGCAGAAATTCTCAACACCTCATACACCTCGGCCACCCCCGACACCCTCGACACCCTCGCCTCACAATTCACCACACTCCTCTCCCAACACATGGACCACGCAGCCACAGTTTGGCCCCTCCTCCCCGACAAAAAACCCCGCCCACCCCAAGCGTCCCTTGACCCCACTTGGCTCACAAATAAAACACGCACTCAAATACTCAAACTCCGTAAATGCAGCAAAAACAACGGCCCCCTTCCCATCGCCCAAGCCCTATTAAACACAACGGAATATCTCTCCCCTGACGCCATCAAACAACAGTGCCAAGCACGCATCCGCCAGCTCCTTCACGACACCACCACGAATAAAATAAAGAAAATAAAAACTCGAGCCAATGTGGCCTACGACACCTGCCCCAAACTCTCCCACCGCCGATTGAAAATTAAAAGCGGCCTCCTACCCCCCGCCGGCACCACCTCCACCCTCCACCGCATTACCAAACCCGATAAAACCACCGCATCCTCTCCCTCCGCCGTCATCGACGCGGTACACTCTCACTTCGCTAGCGAACTCGGCTGCGCCACCCCACCCGAACTACCCACCCCCCCATGGGAACTCCCTAACAACCCCGACAACTTTACCATCGAACCCCGCGGAGACCCCTCTCTCACCCTTGCCGACATGATTACCCGCGACACTTTCGATAAAACCCTCAACTCCCTAGGCACCGGCAAAGCCCCCGGCCCCGACGGTATCCCCAATGAAATAATCAAATTCCTACCCCCGGCGACCCGCTCCGCCCTCTTCTCTCTCCTCTCCCTCCTAGCACACAAATCCTACACTCCTCCTGATTGGTGCCACAGCACAACATGCCTCCTACATAAAAAAGGCGACCCCTCCCTCCTCGATAACTACCGCCCTATCGCCCTCATGAACAACCTCCTTAAACTATGGACAGCACTAATCAAAGATGCAGGCTCGAAGTACGCCGAAACCACCGAATCATGTTTCGGCTCGCCAACGGTCGGAGACAGCAATGGAGAGAAGGTGGTGAGCCCATTGGAGGAGGAGGGTGGGAGAGTTGCGGAAGAGGACCTTGTTTTTGTTGAGAGTGAGTGGTGGGGGGGAGGGGGAAGCTGTGAAGGCGGGGTCGGAGAGACGGGCACGGCCGAAGGTGGAGTAGTGGTGGGGGTTGATGGTGAGGGTGCATGAGGATTGGGTGAGGGTGCCTCTGTGGAAGTAGGAGTGGCGGAGGGGGATAGTGGCTGTGCCGTTGGTGGAGATGAGAATGCAGTACATTTCTGTGGTGAGTGAGATCTGGATGCTGGTGTTGATGGTGGGCGAGGGAGAGGGGTGGGAGCGGAAGTAGGAGCCGTCCGGGAATTTTTGGAGGGAGGTGTGTTGGGTGAGGTCGAGAGGGGTGAGGGGGATGGAGGGGGGGGTGGTGTGGTGTGTAGAGAATTCACGTGCTGTTTGGTGGAGAAGTGTGTATAGCATAAGACCGTCAGCGTTGGGGCAGGGCAGGGACAGGGTCTGTCGGGACTGGACGAGAACTGTGGTGAGGCAGGTGTGCGCCCAGGAGGAGCCTGGGACGTGGCCAATAACGTGTGGGGGTGTGATAGTGATTTTGTGAAGATGGGGGCTGGGGGGTACTGGTTCGTGAAGGGAGGTAGGAAATAAGTTCAGTGGTACAGGGCCTGACTGTGAAAATATGGGGTTATTGGGGAGGTGGAGGATATTTACCCACAGGGAAGAGGGGTCGCTTTCAATGTGGGTGGGGTCTTCCACTGGCTGGATCGCGTCCGCGAATTGGAGTAGGAACTGGACCGATTCAGGTAGGTCCTCCATCTGGCGGGTGGGTGTTGTCGAGGGTGAGACGCCGGCGGGGACGAGCTCGGTCGAGAGGTGTGCTGTGAAGAGGTCCTGTATAAGGGCGATAGCTTCTCGGCCGGATACGTCAGTGAACAGGGGAGAGCGGAGTTTGATCCGGTGTGCTGTGGATGGGGGGGGCGAAGCTGCTCGGATGAACTGGATTTTCTGCTGTTTCAGTGCTGCGAGGAGATGGGAGGGGAGGGTGTCGGTGGGTGGTATCGGACCGGGCGAGGGGAGTTCACGCTGTTGTGAAGTGAGCTGAAAAAGAAAGCCCGTCGCAATGCAGGAGGTGGGGATGTCCAGTCTGATCTCCAGGAATCCCGAGTTAAGTTCAGGCGGCATGGGTGTGGCATCGTGACACGGGCGGGAGGAGGGGTGAGGGGTTCTGGTGGTACGCGCCGTCCAGCGCGAGAGGTGGGCGAGTTCCCGGCCGATCGAGTTCCTCGTCCGGAGGGGGAGGTCTGTGATTCGGTTGATGCACTCGAGGAGCCATCGGCGGGCACCCGAGCACGTCGAGGTGACAGCTGCAGTGGGTTGGGTCGGGTCGGGAAGGAACATACCGTGGAGCCAGAAGCTGGATGTGTGGGGGGAGGTGGTGGAGTACTGTCCCGTGAGGAGGTAGGAGTCGATCATACGGGAGGAGAGGTCGTCGGCCGGCCCGAGGTCTTTGGTTGACCGGGGGGGCGCCAGGACCAGAGGGGTCTGGAGTCCTCGACCGGGGGAGGGGTCCAGGGCAGTGCCCAAGTGATACCTGACCGGGGTGGGTTGAGGCACTGTGATGAAGGGTGCGAGAGGATGGAGTGCCAGGCAGGTCCTGGGGTTGTAGGGGTCGCCGGAGGTCGCATGCGCCGGGCGAGGCCGAAGGAGTACCTGCTTGTATGTGGGGAGGGGATCGGGTGATGATGTCATGGTGTTCGAGCGGGGTTCGAGCAGTGGGGAAGAGTATAGGAGGCTTATATTCGGGGTTCGAGTATGATGCGTGTGTTGGCGGCACACGACCAAGCCAGAAGGGGCCTGGGTTTGGAGGATGTAGGCGGCGGACGGGAACGTCCGGACGCTCGGTGGGGCGCGGTGTGGTGCGCCGTTCTCGGGGGGGGGAGGATTTTGTAAACGATGGTTGTTTTGCACACGTCGTAGTACTGGAGTGGGTACATTTTCGGATTTCAAAGTGGGTGGCGCGAGAGCTGTCGAGGAAGTAATTTTCAAAACTCTGGAAGCTGCGCCTTGCTGTGTGTACCGTCCGGTGTCGCTACGGATCCACTGACCTGGGTGAGCTAGGCTCGGTTGGGGAGAGGCGGACGGTGCCTGTTGTTCAACGGGCCCTATGTCCACCAGTCTGTCGCTCAACGGGAGGCCATGCCCGGAGCGAAGACGGTCGGTGTAGCTCATTCAAACTGCCGACCCATCCCCGGTATGTGGTTCAGTAGTACTTAAGTAGTACTGTGGATCGTTTTACTGTCTTTAGTGACGGTAGGATCGCTACATGTCAAGCTAGTACATTACGTAGTGCATTTGGAACAGTTTCATATCGCCTACTCGCCGGTAGCATCACGTTCCTATGAGCACTTGTCGGTACACGGTACACCTACCCGGCTTGAGACACACGCAACCATTACTACACCTACGGCCAAGATGGCATCGTCCTCGACACAAGCTAGGACGACGGCAAGACCTCGGCTACCTTGAGGGGGGGTGCTCGCAATAGCATCCCGTTGCCTAGTACTTATGTACAAGATAGCTATATATAATCCTAGCACTTAGTGTTATGTTATTAGCGGTACTCTATTCCCTACTAGTGGTGGTCGGCCGGCCTTGCCGGTGCCTTCGCCGGCCGCCATCTCTCTCCTCTCATTCCTCTAGTCACCACACCTCACCCCCCTTATGGGGCAAGCACGACCAGTGTAACAATCTACTTCAATCTCTAACACCCACGCATCATCCGACATGTCAACCCCCGCCGCCGACGCGAACGCATCCCGCATAGCTTGAACCGAGAGATGGCAAGAAGCACAAGTAGTGGGGGGGCGAAAAGTAGAGAGGGTGCGGATCACATGAGGGTAGACCGAAGATACGACATACCGCGACGGGAAAACGACGTCGAAGTGCTCAGGGAACTTGTCACGGAGCTCGCCCATGCGACCCGAAGCACGCAGATCCGAAGCCAAAAACGCAAGGGCGCCGTGGCCTATATGAGATGCAAAACGCCTAGATTCCGGCCGAGCGCGGTTGATGGAGCGAGCTTCGCAAAGCGAAGCAAGTTTACGCGCTCACTGATGTCGGCTTGTAGCTTTGGCAAGATATCCGTGGCAAACGCAGAAACGGGTACGAGCGGGGGCATGCCATCAAAGGACCGAGGAATCTGCTTCGGGCTTCGGCTACGCACCTTAATGTCTATTTGTGCAAGGGGTCACATGTTACCCCGTACATATGTATGGGGTCACATGTTACCCATTACAGAAAACGCTTTTTTATAAGTATATTTTGGCACGATGCTGTGCCCCCCCTCGAATAGTTAATCTACAAGGCCATCTCGATTCAGTGCCAAAAAATGTATTGAAATCGGTGGTAGTTTAGTGAAGTAGTGCGCATCGGAACATGCGCTAGTCGGGGGCTTTCAGTTACTCCGATCGCGGCGCGCAGTCACTTTTCAGCTACTCACCATGCGGGCCGAACTTTACCCGTTCTGCGTTCCGGGCGTGGAAGTGGTGGCCTTGGCCACCCTTTTCGACGATGGTGATGCCCATGGATGGTCTAGGGCCACTTACGGTGAGCATTGGGCCACTGCTACACTCACGGGGGTCGTTAGCACTGTAACGGACGCTTCCGCACTAGTGCGATGGGACCCATGTTGATCCTACCGTCACTAAAGACAGTAAAAAGATCCAAAGTACTACTAAAGTACTACTGAACCTCAAAAACACGGGGATGGGTCGGTAGCTCGAATGAGCAACGCCGATCGTCTTCGCTCGGGGCCTGGCCTCCCATCGAGCGCAAGACTGGTGGACAGGGCCGCTGAACAGCGTGTACCATTCACCTCTCCCCACCCGAGCCTAGCTCAAAATGGTCAGTGGATCCGTAGCGACACCAGACGGTACACACTCAAAGGCGCAGCTTCCAGGGATTTGAATTTCATCCCCCCGACAGCTATCGCGCCATCCACTTCGAAAACCACACATGTACCCGTCAAAGTACTGCGGAACCCTCGCGATACACATCGCTTACAAAACCCTCCTCTCCCAGAGGCCGGCGCGCTCTATCGCGCCCCTCCGAGCGTCCGGACGTCACTGTCCGCCGCCAACATCCATCAAACCCAGGTCCCATCAGGCCTGGTCGCGTGCCGCCAACACGCGCACTACTCTCAACCTTCGACTCCAAAAGCCACACACACGTCAACTACTTATCCTCCACACTCGACATCCTGCTCGACTACCATGTCTTCAAACTCCACCCCCCCCCCACCTACAAACAGGTGCTCGTGAGGGATCCCCCGCTCCACGGCCGCTTCACGGACATATACCACCCCAGGAACAAACTCGCGGGTCACCCCTTGACCCCGTTCCTCTCGACCTCTCAACTTCCCCACCCCCAACAGATACTGGGAACACCTATGGACCCCCTCCCACTCCGTCGCGGACTCCAAACCCCCCTTGTCCTGTCCATCCCGCGGTCAACTGAAAACCCCGGACAGGCCGACGACTTCTCCACCAGAACGATCGACACTCTCCTCCTTACAGGCCAGTACTCCTCCACCCCCCCTCACATAGCCCGCTTCTGGCTCCACGGAGTCTTCATGCCGGACCCTCCGCACCCCGACCCGATCGCATCCGCCTGCTCGGTGGCCCGTCGCTGGCTCCTCGAATGCGTCAACGACCTCACCGATCTCCCCAACCGCATCAAAAATATAATTGGCAAGGAACTCGTCCACCACACGCGCTGGTCAGCGAACTCCTCTCGCACACACCACCCGACAGCCCCGAAAAGCGACGATCGCACCCCCCTTCCGGTCGAACTCCATTCGGGCTTCCAGGAGGTCTGCCTGGCTATCCCCACCTCCTGTATAACGGTAGGACTCCTGTACCAACTAACTTCACACCAGCGTGAATTTAATTCGGCCGGTCCAGTGCCCCCCTCTCTCACCTCCTCCCCTTCACTATTGCGACAACTGAGTCAGCAGAAAATTCGCTTCCTCCGCGACGCCTCAGCTCCTGAAGTCTCAGGTCGTCGTGTAAAAATCCGATCCCCCCTGTTCTCCGGTATCACCGGCCAAGAGGTGATCGCCCTCCTACAGGACCTCCTCACTTCCGACCTCACAGCGGCTCTCACCTCAACCGGATCAGCCCCCTCGACTCACCCACAATGCAGACTCGAGGACCTCCCCGAACAAGCGCAGTTCATCCTTCAATTCGCGGACGCCATCCAACCGCTGGACACCCCAACCCCGATCGAGACCGACCCCTCCTCATTCTGGGTGAATATCCTCCACCTGCCCAAGAATCCCATTCATTCACAATCCGGTCCTGTATCCCATCCCATTTTTTCATTCACACCTCCTGGAACCGTACCCCCTGACAATCACCTTCACACCATCACCATCACACCCCCCCCCGTCTCTGGCCTTGTTCCCGGCATTTCATGGGCTGACACATGCCTCACCACAGTCCTGATACAGTCCCGCCAATCTCTCTCCCTCCCAAGCATACATCCCGACGGCACTATTCCCCCATCACACTGGCTACACACCCTCCTGTCCCAAACAGCCACCGAATACCTCACACACAACACACCCACAACCACCGCCCCCCCCCAACACCCCCCCAGCCTCTATCACTACACGACCCTTAAAAAGTTCCCGGACGGCTCATACTTTCGCTCACACCCCTCCAACTCCTCCACCATCACCACAAGCATACAAATCTCCCTCAGCCCCGAAATGTACTGCATCCTCATCTCAACCAACGGCACTATCACGGTCCCACTGACCCACACATACACCCATCGAGGCGCTCGCACTCAATCCTCCTGCTCCCTCATCATCACTCCACACCACTATTCCACGTTCGGCAAAGCCCGTCTCACAGACCCCATTTTCACCACCCCCCCCTCCCCACCCCCTCTCACCATCACTAAACGACACACACTTCACCGCAACCCCCCCGCCCTACTCCTCCAATGGTCCCGCCACCTCACCGACAACCACGTTCCCAGCCGCTGGGACCTGGACCCCTCTGACTTCCAAATGCAGGATGACACTGACCTACCCCTCGACCTCTCCTCCCTTCCAGACATACAACTCACCACCACCCCGGCCCCCCCATCACATACCACATGGTCCCTCCACCAACCTACCACCTCACAACCCGCCTCCACCTCCTCCTACCACGGCCACCCACCCCCCTACCCTCCAGCCCCCACCACGATTCCTCAGACCACTCTCCACCCTCTCCCCACTCTCACAGAAGACTCCTCTGGCCCCATGGACTCCTCCACCTCACCACCCCCAGCCCCCCCCCTCACTCAGACACCCACCCACCTCCCCGACCCCCCCAACCCTACTTATACCTTCGCCCCCCCTCCTACCTGCCCCACACAACTCACCCCTTCCTCCCCTACACCGCTCTCATCTGCCGCCTCCCCTCCCCGCCCCCGCCCCCCCACGGACCCCTCACTCAGACCCGCACCCCCAACAGGAGTTACCAAGCCCTCTCGTCCCCCCCGCAAGCAACCCTCCCAGTCTCCCCCACCTCGCGCCCCCCCGCACCCCTCACTCACTCACCAACAGGCCCTCCCTTCCCCCCCACTCCTTCCCGACCACAACCCCCCCTCCAACCCTGCTATTCCCCTCCGTCCTGTTGACCCAGCCCACCTCCCCCTTCCAACCGGTTCTCCTGATGAAGAAGAACTCGACCTCGACGGCTACTCGGACCTACCGGAGGACGACTCGGAGCCCTCAGGCACTCAACCGGCCATCACCGCCTCCCCCAGGGCCAACCCCCACCACAGGTCACCCCCGGCCAATCAGGCCGACTATCATCATTAGGTCCCCCCAGGACGAACCCGAGGTTAGACCCCGCACCCCCCTCCACACTCCCCAACCCGGCATCCGCAGACATACTGTAAACACAGCAGATAACTTCACTCTCCCTGCCCACTTTACCCCCCGCACCCGCTGCACAACGATGCACAACTTTCTATTCGATTTAAACCTTGAATACGGCATCCCCACCCCCATCGGCTCCCTTGATACCTCTGCCGCCCTCTCCTTCCAGTGGGGCCAATACCAGGACCTCTCCAACCTTACCTGCCTCGCTTCCGCAATCACCAAACTCCATTCGACTCCCACCGCCTCATACACGATCATCACCAACAACGAAGTCGATAACCACTTTCACAACTCCCAATACCCCAGCCCCTGGACAAACCTCGCCAACCGCGGCTACCCCCCCTGTCCGGGGACGCCCAACCACTCTCTCCTTGTCCTCACATGGCAAAACTCTCACTTCGGCCTCCTTCACATTACTCACTCCTCCGCCACCTGGATAGACTCTTTACACCACCCCCCCCCGTCCGACCTCCTCGCCCGCTCTCTCAACCTCCTCTCAGAATGGAACTCCTCTCCCCCCCCTCCTGTCGGCACCCTCCTTCTCCTCAACCCGCCTCGCCAAAACGACTCCGACAGCGCGTGGTCATGCGGCACCCACGCCCTCCTCCACACCTACTTCATCGCCACAGCCCCCCCGGACCAACACTACAGCCCCCCCCCCTTCGACCCCCGGTCCACCGTGTACTCCCTCCACACTCTCCTATGGAACCACACCTTCCGCTCCGCCCCCCTCCCACAGGGACGACACCACCTCCTCGCCGCTTTACATCCCCCCACACAACCCTCCCCCCCCACACATCCTCCCCCTGCTCTCACTCTTCCCTCACCCCCTCTCATCCCCCCCCCCTTCCAACCCCCACCCGTGGAACGACCCCCCGATGACCCCCCCCGCATCCCCGCCTCCCTCCCCTCCCCCATCCTCCCACATCACACATCCCAACCATTACACTTCATCAACCTCAACACCCGCGGACTCCACACCTCCATCATGGATGTGGAACACCTCTCCACCTCACACCGTCCGGACATCCTTATCCTCACCGAAACTAACCACAACACACACAAGTCGCGCTGGCGCATAGCCCTTCCCCAATACCACCTCAAAAGCTCCCGCCCTTGCCACTCAACTGTGCCCCTACCCAATGCAGGCGTTCTCTTCGCGGTCCGCAGAGCCTCTTTCCAGTCTGCCACCGTGCTAACTCCGCCCCCCCACCTCATCCCCCATATAGCCGGCCTAAGAATCGTTCCCCACTCAGGCACCCCTTACCTCCTTATCGGCGCTTATATGCCCCAGCTCTCCACCACACAACTGACCCGCCTCTACGCGGAGGTTGCAGCCTGGGGCCTCCGCTTAACAGACGACCACCCGCACCACCGCACTCTCTGGGGAGGAGACTTCCAATCCACCACCGACACAGGTACAGGACTACCCGCCTTCACCTCCCTACTCAAATCCCACCTCCACCCCCTCCACGACCCCATCCCTACCTTCCCCCGCAGCGGGGGCTGCCTTGACCACTGGCTCACCACGCCTCCTTCACCTCACACCCTCCCACCATCCTCTTGCTCGATATTCCCCTCCCCCTCCCACTTTACTGACCACTCTGCAATCCACCTCGTCATCCCCGCCCCTTTCTCCCTCATGGCACACCCTCCCCCTCCCCGCACCCACCCCCACACACATCACACAACGCGCAAACTCACCTTTCGACTTCCCCTCTCACCCGACCACATAAAAGCGTACCAATCCAGCACCCCCGACCTCATCAACCAAACGGCCGCCCTCCACGCAGAAATTCTCAACACCTCACACACCTCGGCCTCCCCCGACACCCTCGACACCCTAGCCTCACAATTCACCACACTCCTCTCCCATCACATGAACCACGCAGCCACAGTTTGGCCCCTCCTCCCCGCCAAGAAACCCCGCCCACCCCAAGCGTCCCATGACCCTACTTGGCTAACAAATAAAACACGCACTCACATACTCAAACTCCGTAAATGCAGCAAAAATAACGGCCCCCTCCCCATCGCCCAAGCCCTCTTAAACACAACCGACTATCTCTCCCCTGACGCCATCAAACAACAGTGCCAAGCACGCATACGCCAGCTCCTTCACGCCACCACCACGGATAAGATAAAGAAAATAAAAACTCGAGCCAATGCGGCCTACGACACCTGCCCCAAACTCTCCCACCGCCGATTGAAAATTAAAAGCGGCCTCCTACCCCCCGCCGGCGCCGCCTCCACCCTCCACCGCATTACCAAACCCGATAAAACCACCGCATCCTCTCCCTCCGCCGTCATTGACGCGGTACACTCTCACTTCGCTAGCGAACTCGGCTGCGCCACCCCACACGAACTACCCACCCCCCCATGGGAGCTCCCCGACAACCCCGACAACTTTACCATCGAACCCCGCGGTGACCCCTCTCTCACCCTTGCCGACATGATTACCCGCGACACTTTCGATAAAACCCTCAACTCCCTAGGCACCGGCAAAGCCCCCGGCCCCGACGGTATCCCCAATGAAATAATCAAATTCCTACCACCGGCGACCCGCTCCGCCCTCTTCTCTCTCCTCTCCCTCCTAGCACACAAATCCTACACTCCTCCTGATTGGTGCCACAGCACAACATGCCTCCTACATAAAAAAGGCGACCCCTCCCTCCTCGATAACTACCGCCCTATCGCCCTCATGAATAACCTCCTTAAACTATGGACAGCACTAATAAAAGACGCAGGCTCGAAGTACGCCGAAACCCACGGCATTCTCAGCGACCAACAAGACGGATTCCGACAACACCGCAGTATCCACGACGCCCTCTCCTCCCTCATTATGACAATGGAGGACGCGAAACTCCACAACAAAGACATCTACGTCATGTACGCCGATTTCAAAGGCGCCTTCAACGCCGCGGACCACCGTATCATGTTCAAACACATGCGTCAACTCGGTATGCCCCCCACCTTTGTCGACACATGCGAACACCTCTACGGGGTCTCAACCACAGACTATATTACACCACATGGCCCCACCCCTTCTATAGACATTAATCGCGGAACCCTCCAGGGCGACACTCTCTCCCCCTTTCTATTCACCCTCTTCCTTGAACCCTTTCTTCGCTGGCTCACGGTGGGAAGCCGGGGATACCGCCCAGGCCCCCCCGCTACTAACGTCGACCCCACAGAACCCACAGCCACATACCCAGGACACGGATTCGCCGACGACCTCAGCCTTGCCACGGGCTCGACCCCCAACATGACCATCCAGCTCAGAAAACTCTCCCTCTTCAGCGCCTACACGGGCATGACCGTCAACATCCGCAAATGCTGCATCACCGGCGCGCTCTGGCGCACAGGCAACGCCCTCACCCTCGCCAACACTACCCTCCTCGCATCCCGCCTGCAGACACAGTTCATCTCCCTAAACTCCACCCCGGCCCCCATCCCCTCCATTAGCCCCAGGGACACATACCGTGTCCTAGGGGTAGAACTCAACACCTCCCTCAACTTCACCAAACACTGGCAAGAACTCAAACGCACCACTGCATCCCTCATCACCACCCTTTCCACCTCCCCACTAACACAATCCCGCAGAATCAGGGTCATCCGTGGACTCCTCATCGGAAAGCATTTCACCCTCCAGCTTGGCCTCTTCACCGACTCCCAACTCGACACTCTAGAAGGACAAATCTGCCGCGCACTCCGCTCCGCCGTCTCCTCGGTACGTAACCTTCCCCGCACCGCCCTTCACCGCCCTACCTCAGACCTAGGATACGGCCTCCCCTCCCTCAAAGCCCACGCCGCACAACTCACAGTTTGCCACCTACATAAAATCATGAACAACTCGGGCTACAGAGGCCACATGGCCCGCGCACACATACGCACCCTATCCACCACGTACTCCCACTGGCCCTCGGAATCCATCATGTCAACATGTTACACCCCACCCACACTCAAGTGCTTAGTCCGAGCTCAACGCGATGCGGGCACCCTATTCCACAACATCCCTCCACTCTCCCTCACCAACCCTATCGCCTCCACAATCCGCGCCCACTTCACCACTCAAGACAACGCCCTCCTCGCCTCACTCCGGGACAAAGCCACACACATCACCGACCCTCACACATATAAACAAGCCTACTGCGATTTCTCTCCCCGCAAAACACACGCCTCCCTCCTACCCCGCCTCACCCCCCTCTGGAAAAGTAACATCACCTCGTGGCCACAAGTCCTCCTCAGAGCCACCTCATCCTCCTTCATCCTCAAATCCTGCAAATCCATCACCACACTCACGGGGTCCACCACCCCACTCTCAGTTCCCATCCGCCTCCTCGCCGCAATCCTCACTGAACCCCTCGATACTATCCACAACCGCCTCCCCATCACAAGCCTCACTACCAACCAAGCATCCCCCCCCACCACTATACACCCCTCATGGATTCCCCTCCTCTCCCCTCACCTCCCCCGCTCGCCCCCCACCCTCTCATCAGGCATCTACACCCCCCGCACCACTCACCCCACCCCCACCGCACCCACCACACACTTAGACACTGAATACCTCACCCCCTCAGACCACCACTACCCTCCCTGCGACGTAACACGCATCATTTCCAAACACAAGGACACAGAATACGGCCAGACGCAGTACATGGTTGAATGGGCCCCGGAACACCTCACGGAATGGGACATTCAGTTACAACTCGACGACGGCTTCCGCCTCATCTCCTCCACTCCTACATCGGTATGCCTCCCCTCCCCCTCCCCCACCGCCTGCTCCATGTGTCATGACCCCCTGCACATAGAACCCTCCTCCACCTGCTGCACATGCCCGCACTTTGCCATACACTCCCAATGCCGCCCAGCTCAGGGACCCGCCTCATGGCAGTGCGACTGGTGTGCTCGCGGCCAACACCACGACCTCACCCACCTCCACGAAGTGCAGTGGGCCCCGTGCCTACAACTCCACGACACCATCAGTGAGACCCCCTCCGGCCCCACCGCCCTCACCGCATTTAACTCAGGCTATGTCCCCTCCACCACACCCATTTTGCCAGAACCCGGACCCCCTCCGTGGTCACACCCCCTAATCACATTCAACCATGACCCCATCAACCCCGACCTCGACATGCTCCCTACCGGTAAATTCGCTATCCACGCACACCCATCACTCCTCGACACCACCATACTCTGCACTCCCGACGGCCGCGCGGTCACCACCCTTAACGGCCCCCGCGTCCGCCACCTCTTTCAGCTCTTTCGCCCCGACCTCTCGCAGCATACGTTCGAAGAGGAGGTCTACCACCTCCTGACCCGCCTAGGTTCCCGCTCAGAAATCCACTCACCCACACCCGCCACCACCACCCGTAATAGATGGGCCACTAGAGAAGACCTACTCACAGCTCTCCGTCACACATTCCGCGTCCAGACAGAACTCTACTCCGACCCCCTCAATAAATCCCTCCACTCCCACACCTACCACTCCCTCTACCCTGAAGATATAGTCTTCTCATCTAGCGGCAGCAATGCCCCACACACATGGCAAGGCACCAACATAGCCAACCCCGAATACGACCACGAATGCATGAGACGAGCCATGGAACACGCAATCACCAGCGCACACCTCACAGCCCCTCACACACCCAGCGCAACCATCCTCATCCTCCCCCGTTGGGAACACACACCATACCGCCACTCCAAATACATCAACTCCCCATACACCCACCACCTTTACACCCTGCCCAATGACGCAAACACATTCCTACCCCCCGACCAACACACTGGCAACCCCACCCCTACCCCATTCGGCACACGATGGATGGTCGACATATACCTCGTCGCTAACCCCCTCGCACTCACCACCCTCCCGTCACCCGCAGCCATGACCGCACTTCACAACACTCTCGAATCTATCTACGACACTCACCTCCCCAACCCCATCATCACCCCCCCTCCTCCACACCTCTTTGTCACATACTCACCCCACTCAGCAGGTATATACCACCGCCCCCCAAACCCAACTCACCCCCTCACATACCCCCTCCCAGACCGCGTGCATCTAACGTACCCCCCCACCAGAGGCACCCCTGCTTGGAACTGGCAGGACTTCGTATACACGGACGGCTCGAAAAAAGGCGGCTCGACCCCCCTCGGAGCAGCAGCTACCCACCCCGCCTCGGACACCCGAGTCAAAATCATGGTGACCTCTACCCCTCCCTCACATACAATAAATCGTGCTGAATTAGCTGGCATAGATATTGGCCTCCAACTTGGCCACACCCACCTCCTCACAGACAGTGCGTGCTCCCTCCGCCTCATACAAGGTTACTTAAACTGCCCTTCCGCTTACCGCCACAACATTCACCGCGACACCCTCTCATCTATCACACACACCCTTAAAACCCGCTGCGAAACAGGCATCCGTACACACCTCGGCAAAATCAAAGCCCACAACCATTCCATCGGCAACGACCTCGCAGACACCCTCGCAAACCAAGTCGCGGATGGTCACCCACCCGATACTACATACACCACAGGTTCTGAAGTCACAATAGGCCACTGGACATGGCCATACACCCTCATCCCACAAACGCTAGGGGACCCCGTAACCTACAAATACACCAACCTCAAATCCGACGCACACACCTACAGCACAAAACACACACACACTCCTCTCTCGCGAACAACCAAACACGGTGCCCTCCTCGCCCGCGCCGCGCAGGACGGCGCCGATTTCTCTTACCACAAAAAACACTCAACCCTCACAAATATCCAGTTCACACACAAACAAGAATTCATGTGGGGTGTCCACAACACCCGCCTACTTACTCACAACCCCACCCTGCGCTGCCCCCTATGTGGCCAATTCACTAGCAACGGCCACATGGCCGGTAACTGCCCCTCTATGTCTGGTCTAAGACAGGACCGACACAACAGCGCTCTGCAACTCCTACTCTCCCTACTGGAACGCCACAACGGAGGGCGATGGGAAACCATCACCGCAGACTTCGGTAACAAACCCATAAAATCGTTTGATTCCCCCACCCCTGCCTGCACCCCACTTGACTGCCACCCACCTCACCCCACCCACATGCCCACCCGCCTTGTCGCTGCTGACGAAGGTCTCTCGCCCGATTCCCTCACCTCGTGCCCTGCCGTCCTCCCACCTGAGATTCTCCCCCCCCCACTTCGTCCCCCTGCACACAAACCTGACTTCATCCGCATCCTCGAACCCCGATTCGTTGGTCACTCCAACGGTCGCCGACGTTACGCATCCATAAAAAAAATCCAGATAGGGGAATGGAAGTACTGCACAGACAATAACCTCTCGCACACAGCTGACCTCATACGCACCAAATACACACCCCTTGCGAACGCCATCAGAAACCACTGGCCAGGCACAGTGGTCGACATCATACCCATAGTCATGAGCCGCACCGGTACACCACACTCCTCCACCATCACGAGTCTCACCTCCCTTCTCACCGCCCGCCCAGATAAACTCGTCTCCAAAGCACGCCTCGACACATCTCGCATTCTTGCTCAACTCCATACGCATACTGTCCAATGGCTGCATCACCTCCTACGCATATACCGCATCAAGTCCCGCACGACCTCCCACCGCGCATCCGCACATTGCCTCCACGCACGACCCTGAATGCACACAACCTTCGCCTCTACTTGCACCCTCCCCGGGGGGAGTAAAACCCCCGAACACCCTTGGAGAGGTTGGATTAGGTGGTTAACGGTCTAGCCCTGACTTGTAAGTTCCCTGTATGGAAGCCGGACCGAAAAAAGTTTGGTGGACGGTGCTACAAGAGGCCCTGTTGAGGTAGAACCGGAGTTGGAGGAGGAGCCGCTTTTTAAGTACGCGAGGAGAAAAACCGGGGCAATTAGCACCGGCTCACCAGTCGGTCAGCATTCTGGCGTCGCGTCGCCACAGGTCCCCAGCGACGACTCACGGGAAAACAATGCTTCCCTTGACATCGGCAGCAACCATCAATCCGAGTCAAAGGAGCGAGGTCGGGGTCGTGTGAGCTGCGGTGGCCGAGGCCGCCGTCGTGGTAGCGGCGTGTCATTGCGCGGCCGCGCTTCCGCTCGTGGGAGAGGCCGAGGGCGTGGCCGTGGTCGTGGACAACCGACTCGCTGCCCGTCCAAAGTGAGATTATTCTCGGTGACAGTGACACGAGTGAGGACGTCTCGGAGCCGGAGGCCGAATCCGAGCCGGAGGGAGAGCCCGACCCGGAGAGCCTTATCTTAGGGAGCCAAATATGGAAAAAGCGGCAGGGTCGCAACATCGACCCATTTCTTTGCAACGGTCACCAACGCCCGGCTACTTTCTAGCTCCACAACTACACAGAGAAGTCCCCCCTTGACTTTTTTTGGAGCACTTTTCCTACATATCTATTGGAGACAACCGCCACGGAAATGACTCGGCGTGGGCTGGAGCTTGGGTTCGGCGCAGGATGGGAGGTCACCCATGGGGAGGTGTGGCAATTTTTCGCTTAGAACAAATGGCGATACTATATGCCACACCGGAGGGCCAAAGGAGGACATGTGGCTCCCTTATGGCAATGAACAGTATAAGGGTGCATACCACACTGCGCCCGACCTGGGGCAATACGGCGTCACGTACGCAAGGTTCTGCCGCATGATGCGGGCGTTTGCGCTCCCCACCTATGGGGACAGCACGGACCCATTCGACCATGTGCGCAGGTCTACCGAGTCGTGGAATCGACGGATTGCCAGCCAGCTTTCTCCCGGTCCGCTTTTGACGGTGGACGAATCCATGGCTTGTGGACTGGCAAGCGAGACAAGGACGTTGCTACCCAAGGTGAGGCTATGCCGGGATGGATGTTTGTGGGGCGCAAGCCAACAAACCGGGGGCGCGAGTCCCACACCACGGCAGATTGTGACACATGGTGTATTATATTTGTAGAGCCGTATGAGGGAAAGCACCGCATGGCGAATAAAGAGTTTGTGGATGAATGGGGGAAGAACCCATCAAAGTGTATTCGTTGTGTAAAGCCGTGATTTGGATCTGGGCGGTGTGTAATTGCCGATGCCGGCTTTGCGTCTATCAAGTGTGCTGAGGGCTTGGCTGAGCACGGTCTCTACATGATAGGGGATGTGAAGGGCGCCAGCACATGGTTCTCCAAGAAGTGGATGCTTGACCAGCTGCATGTGAGGGGGGGTAGGGTGTGTGCATCGTCGTCCTTTAAGACCAGCAGCGGTCAAGAGTGGACTCTACTAGCAACTGGCGATAAGGACAAGCAGCCCATTATGCTGCTAGGAACTGCTGGCACGAGCAGCATGGGGGAGGCTATGTAGCGCGCCTACAGTGTTTTGATGGCGGATGGGACTTTTAAGGTGATGAAGTTTGTCCTAGAGCAGTGGGCAATCCACTCCATCTACCGGCGGAACTTCAACGCCATCGATATACACAACTCCAAGCGCCAAGGGCCAACATGCTTTGAGGACACATGGAAGACCCACCGCTGGTGGATTAGGGAATTCCAGATGCTCATCGGTATGAGCGAGATCAACGCCTTCTTGCTGTGGAAGCGCTTCAAGCCTGGCCAACATCAATGCAGCCCCGACTTCTTCCGGAGAATATTGGTACATGAAATGATGTATTACCCGATTCGCATGCGCGAGATTGGAGGGCGCCATGCCCTTCGGTCCCACCGCCTCGTTGACTCCCACCACTTGCTCTTGAACCCGGTTGGAGAGACTTTGCGGGGCCGCTGCAAGCGTCGCAGGTGCAGGTATTGCTCCAAAAAGATTCATCACCATTGCGCATGTGGCCCTTGGGTGGAGGGGCAGTTGTGCATGTTCATATGTAGCCATGCGCAGAATCCTGAGTGCTTTGCCAAGCACAATGCTGGCATCCTGCCCCCCAACAAGCGGTATCTTGCCGTGGCACAGCAGTGGGTGGCAAGGAAGACTGCAAAGGAGACTGTAAAGGTAGTTTTTGGATCTAGCTCAGCTTTAGGTGGCAAGAGCTCAGCTCAGGTAGTAAAATCAAGCACGGACAGCGACAGGAAAAAATTGTAACTAGCGAAATGATGGCAAGTCTTCTTTCTGTTTTGCACCTTGTCGTATTATCGTGTATCTTGCATTATGGTCTCCCTTTATGCGCATTTTGGAGTCATTTTGAACCAGTCATGGGGCACACTTATACATGAGACGACCCCCTAATGTTAAAAAATCGGAGGGGTCACATGTGACCCACTACGAAATCCGCCACTAACCATATGAAATCACTGAAATTTGCCACCATTTCTCAGTATGATGTTTATTGAAAAGTTTAAATGTGTGTGTACCAGTTTAAGCCGATTCTGAGGCCGATGGATGTAGTTACAATCAATTCCGTGAAAGACTCTGCCTAGCGCTATTTGTCGCCGTCGGAAGTGGCTAAGACCCATGATAACATGTCATCATCATGGCCTCTGTAATGCTCACAACCGACCTCCGTCTTCTACCACAGATCAAACATGCCTAGAGGAGCAACATACTATAGAATGGGTGAATTCTGGGATTATCTACATGTGCTCGCACCGGATGGGGGAAACCGAATGGGAGGGGTCACATGTGACCCCTCCCACTCGCAAATAGACATTAAGTGAGCCACCGTTGGAAGTGGGGACGGGGACAACATCGTCAAGGCTGCAGCTCTGAGAGGCTCGGACTCGGCGAGAGCGTGAGAACCGACGAAGCGAGTTATAATAACCACATAGGTTCGTTGTCATCGTCGTCTCCATCCGGTGTACCACGCCTGC
This sequence comes from Tetraselmis chui, assembly GCA_026401115.1. Taxonomy (NCBI): domain Eukaryota; kingdom Viridiplantae; phylum Chlorophyta; class Chlorodendrophyceae; order Chlorodendrales; family Chlorodendraceae; genus Tetraselmis; species Tetraselmis chui. The sequence continues at coordinate 19,600 of JAPMLY010000625.1, forward strand.
GAGACACCGCTTTGGTCATAGCTGTCGCTAGCCGTCCGTACATGATCGGCTCCATCCAAACTTCGTCGTGGGAAACCCCGCGCATGCGAGCATCTTGCGTTGTAAGAAAACGGATAGCAGAGGTTGCAAAGCCCACTGCCAAACCGGCCGCTCCGACATGGGCCGCATCTGCCAAAGCAACCAAGTCCCCCACCCCCATGCCTCCGAAACGTATTGGAAGAGGCATCTCGGAGCGAGTGTTGCGGGAATGCGGGGTAGGCTAGCTGCGGGAACATCCGATATCTCAGCCACCACATCTAGGGTGTCATTGTCATCGCGCTCGAGGAAGGTCACGACGGTATCACCGTGGTCCGTATTTTCATGGACCGGTTGAGGGCGTCCTTGTCGAAGCCGGTGGCTTCATGGGCAGCACGGCCGACGACCACCGGGTCAATGGTGGGGCGACGCCCCCCACGGCCGCTGTGGGCACCACGATGAGCATGAGAGAAATATTGGCCCGCAAAGGGAGGAGGCGGGCCGCCAGGGAATGGAGAATAACCGTGCACTTTAGGCGGCGGACCGTATGGGTGCGGGTGGCCACGAGGAGAGGGGACGTGGTGCGGTTGGTCATTCGGGAAGAGGGGTCCGTGGGTGGGAGGGAGATATCCGAGGAGAGGGTGTGGTGGAAGGTGGTGGTAGGGGGTCCAAGGGGGGGGGCGTCGCGCGGGGCGTCGCGCTGCGCATCACGGCGGCGCTGAATTACATGAGTGTCGGCAACAACAACATCGGCGTCGGCCGTCTGCGCGTCTAGACGAGCGTTGATGAGCGCCCTTTGCTCGAGTACAAGAGCGAGCGTATGAGGGGTTGGGGTGAGAGCTCTGCTGAGAGAGCTGAAGTCAGCGGTATCGGCAGGCGCTAGAGGCAAAGAGTCGGCGGAACGAGTTTTTGGTGCCATTGCGACTCACGAAGAAAAACCGATAGGTAGCGGTAAGAACCGCTAGCCGGACTTGTGCCTAACAACGGTTTCATAGAGACGGCATAATGCCCGCCGATCCCTCGGCATGTAGCCCCGGGGTGTCTCAATGTACCTTTTTCGTATCCCCCACCCAATGTGGGGCACAAGTCGAGGCCACGGCCAATCCATGTGGAGCGAAGCGCTGGCGGCTGAGTCGCTGAATGAAGACATGAATTAGACAAGCTAAGGTTGTCGTGCACCGTGTGTATGCGTATTCACCCACGAGTGCGCCCCCCCCCCCCCCCCCCCCCCCCTTCTCCAGCTTGGACATGTGTGCACCATGTCCATACACGACGAGTGCGTCGGTGTGGGTGGCTGTCGGGCGTCCTCGGGCAGCTGCCTTAGGTGGGGTGGTGTGGTGGGTTTCAAAGCGCAGTTTATACTGGCGATACCGCCGACTACAAGGTGAAAGTAATAAGTTACTAGTTGAACTTGCCTTCTGCGGGAGAGGTGGCGATCGTAGCTCGCTGAACCACGTTGTCGCGCGTGAGTGACGTGAGGCGGGGGCCCAGAACATGCTGAACCGTGCAAACACATTCAATATGGAAGGTAACTAACGCATACGTAGTTACAGTCACAATCACGCAAATAGGACAATCACAAAGACAACCAGTCCGAGGCGAGGTGTCGGGACAACAAAAGTAAGAGGGCTATAGCCTAGCGACAGCTCTATACCGAATCAAACAAGCTATCGGCATGTCCGATCTAGACACGTACTAATCATATCGAGAGTAGCTTATAGTAGCTATCAGCAACTAATAGCTAGACGGTATTACATACAACAACCTCCACAAGGACAACATCCACATGTAGTACCGTGACGCCTTCAACGTCATCGATATGAACAATTCCAAACGTCAACGGGGCTATAGCTTTGAAGATACGTGAAATACTCACCTCTTGTGGGTCAAAGACTTCCATATGTTGCTTAGCATGTCGGAGATGAATGCCTTCCTGTTGTACTGACCCTTCAAGTCAAGTGAGAAGAAAGCAAGGGAGCACGACCCTTCGGAGCCGACCTATCAAATACTTCACCGCCCCCGGGTGCAGAGGGAGAGGCATGAGAGAGTAACAGTAAGCCGGGGCAGTCGAGGTGGCCGTGCATGTGGCACGGTTCAACCATGCAGCTTGCGTCATTGGTCAGAAGAAGAAAGGCAAGTGCCGGTATTGCGGCCGCCTTGTCACCATGCATTGCTCATGTTCCTCGCCTTTGGGGGACAACCGTACTCCCATGTACATATGCTCCACTGCCCAAATTGTTTTCGCAAGCACTTGAGGGGCATCAGGCCAGTGAGCATGAGGTCTAAAGGAGTCAAGAAGAGCCGGGAAGCGCGCAAGAGGGCCAAGACCTAGGCGACCTCCCTAAAGATGTCATGTGTTTCAACAATGATATTCATCACGATCTTGTAAGCGATCATTAAAACATATTATACAGATCATGGACAGTCTTGCATATCAGTGGCAGCATCGACATGCATGAGGATTATGTGCACCAGAATTATTAAGCTCTCTCTAAGCTCGGTAGCACGTATTCTACAAAGTATCTTTAGGGTCTCATGCACACTTGCCCTACACTACTTGCCGAAGCGCGTTGGGGTTGTAAAGAGGACTCATGCACGCATGAATATGTGGCAATGCTTGTCCGGCATATGGTCGTGGGTGGTGTGTACCAACCAACGCATGAGGGCCAACCGGAAGTGCAGTTTTTTAGCCCTCGACACCCCTCAACCACCCTCTCTATAGCCGACTGCACATTCCACAACGGGGCATAATAACTCAATAAGCTTGGACTGTCCATGGGGTAAGACATATCTGAGGGACATCACCCTGCGAGGAATCGGGCAGATTCTTTGTGGTTTATGGGACCGAATTATTTTTCTGATATGTATGTATGGTTGGTAGAACTCACTCTACTTCTCACACTCCAATAGACGACTGATTTAAATGCCTTCATTATGAAATATTCAAATATCAATAATCAAAAAATTCTAGTCGTAAACAATTTCAATTTCAATTGGCCAACGGACGAGGCGGAGTGGCGAATGTCAAGTCATGCCCTCTTCCCTCCATTCACACTCGATTGGGCTGACAATACTCGACGGCTCGATGCGATCATTCACAAGCTATGATGCGCGCCGTAGTAATATATCGCGGTTCATGTGCCGCTGATGCGGATGCAAAGGGTGGCGTATTTGACACAATTGCAATGATCGTTAAATTAACAAACGGGTAAACATGAAATTCTAAATAAAATGAAATCGTTGCGCGATGGTGACGCGCGGCGTCCGGATCACTTAATTAATGCTCGAGGGGTTCAACAACGGGGGGAGGGACGGCAGCCTCCCCCCCCTTCTTCTCTTCATAGGCCTTGAGAGCTGCGGAGGGAGCCGGGCGCGATGCTGCCGTACTCGTACTCCGACCCTGCCTCGGAGGGTTGGTGGTGCATGTGGACGTGGATGTGGCGGGAACGGCTGCCGCTCGGGCCGCTCACACTATTATTGCTCAGCGAAGGGTCGCGGCCTACGAGGGGCACAAGCAAGCAAGCAAACAAATGAACAAACACCCCAAAATATATAAAAAAAACTCATGACTGGGATCGTATCAATATCACAGGTTGGTTGAATTAGATGCCCGAGAGCAAATTCCACAGATTATGAGCGAGAACATATTAGAACATATCATTTAAACCATATGAGTATATGGTTTAAATGATGTCTGTCACGAGACTGATTTCAGTAGAAAGCATGGATGCGTTCGTACCCGCGAGGGCGAGTTTGCGTCGGAGTGAGTCCACGCTGCGCGCCTTCTCCGCCGCCTCCTCCTCGTGTCGTTTGCACCGCTCCATCAGCGACGCGATTTGCGCGTCCTTCCCCAACCGCATCGCCTCCCACGCCTTCAACATGTGATTCAGCTCGCGCACCTCGCGCGTGCGCCGGTTCAACTGCTCCTTCAGCGGAATCACCTGCTCGCCACCACACCACGCGACACACAAAACTTCTTTAGGGTTTGCAGACACCATATTTCTAGGGCTTGTACCCCTTTTATTCATAATTTTTTACCGGCTGGAGGTACTAAGAAATTTACTATTTCTTTTCTGTCACTCCCATTGCGTAAACAATTTCAATGCAGCGGTTAAAACCCCACTTACGAAACCTAAACACACAACTAAAAGATATACTACCATTGTCCCGCCGCTACAGAATATTTCAGGGTTTAAACGTTCGAGCCCTAACATGTAAACCTTGACCACCGATAAGAAAGAATTCGAATAGACCTCTACAGACCTCTACGAATAAACCCTTGTAATAATATTAGGACTGTGAATAGGGTAATGTTCATACGACACTTAAAGGGTAATACAATGGTCGAAATTAATTTTATTTTATTATAATTATGTTTATTTCCAATTATATACGTAATGAATATGTCAATTTCCTGCATGAAAATGTTTTACAAGATACAATTGGGGGTGTGAAAGCGGAAAACCCCAAAACAGTGAAACAACTTCGGTTGTATTGAAAAAAGCACTAAAGCAGTAGGCACTCAATTACAAACTGCTCACAATCACAGACCCCGCACCTCCGCATGCGCCCTCTCCAGCTCCTCCCGCATCCTGCTCACGTCCTGCACCGCCATGTGGCTCGCCTCCTGCCGGATCCGCGCCACGTCCGCCTCCGCCGCCGACAACTGATTCCGAAGGTGGTTCACCGTCTCGCGCCCCGCCGCCACCTCCTCGTTCAACACCCGCACCTCCACCGCCGCCGCCGCCGCCTCCTCCGCCTTCCGACCCAAACCGATCCTCAGCTCCGCCGCCTCAGACGTCTTCTCCGCCAACTCGCGCCGCACGTATTCCAGCTCGGACTCCTGCGGTCCCCGTCACAAAAACAACGCACACGACTCTCTCAACCACCCGCACATGGACACACACACACACAAACACACACACGGATACACACACACACGCACGCACGCACGCACACACACACGGAGGAAGGGACAGACACGGCTGACCCGTTTCATGCTCTGCGAAATTCGGCTGCAGTGACTGTCACTTCAAAGTAATGAACCGACACATAAGTAAATCCAATCCATAATTAACAGAATTGCGTTTTTACCGCCTCCCATGAAATGGCAAATACATACGATTCGTCGCGCCATCAGCTTCACAAGACAAGGAAAAGAAAGGGCGGCCGAGAGAAAGGGGGTGGGTGAGGCGGAAGAGATCAGGGAGGCGCATAGCGGGGTAAAAAGGGGGCCACAATAAACGGAGCACATAAATAAATGGGAATGTACTCACGCAATGCATCAAATCGACGAATTGCTACAATTTAAGGAAACACGGCGCGTGAGAATGGGAAAATTGGAAATTGGGGGCAGCCAGGTCGTGGCGATCAAGAAGACGCACAATGCTGCGGGAAAGGTAAAACTGACAACGACGGCCCAAACCATCACACGAGGCCCACAGACGTCTAACCAGGCGATACGGAGTTCAGTGAAATTACATTATGGCCGCTGAGATAGTAGCTAGACCTTATTGTGCATGCGTAGCTGCCTTTCTTTCCGGCCCACGATTAACGAAGCCTGAGCGGTCCCCTTCACGCGAAATGAGGAGGGGGAGCGAGGTATGGACGGCAGCGCGTACCTTGTGGCTCGCGCTCCAGCTCCGCTGCACCTCGTCCTCCAGCTGCACAATCTCCTCCGCCTTGCGGTGCAGCTCCTGCTGAAGCCTCAGAGTGGTGTGGCTCTTGTTGGCCGCAAACTGTGCGAGCGAGCCCAACATGTCCTCCACGTTGTTAAACTGCGCCACGTCCAGCAGCGCGTCGTCGCGGTCGTAGCCGCCCCCGCCACCGCCCGCCGGCGCGCCCTCGGCGCTCGTCCGCTGGTAACCCGCTCGAATGGAGTCCATCGTGCGGCGGACGATACCCGTGATGCGACTCACCTGCTCCTCCCGCTCCCGCAGCATCGTCGACACCTTCGCGGCACCCCCCAAACGACAACAACGCACAGCAGTCATCAGACAGACCGTCACACTCAGAAAGACAGACATACAGGCGCGCTTAAAACAAAACCACCCCCTTCAAGCCCGGTTAAGTAGTGCGAAAATGCTCGCGATGCGGGTGACAAGACGCGGTGCCAACGCATACGACGCGCTTCCGCGTCGAATTGTGAGATAGGATGCTGACGATCTGCTAATGGTCTTCCGACTATCGGACTACGCTGGCGACTTTCGAGCAGCGCAGCGATTCGTTTCGCAGCGCAGCACCTGCTGCGACTTGGCATCCAGCTGGCGCTGTAGCTCGTTTGACCGTGCGGCCTCCTCTGTCGACTGCGACTTCAACAGCGCGAGCGCCTGTCTGTCCGCCGCCCCCGCCTCCTCCGCCAACCTTACCTGCGCCTCCAACGTTTCCACCGTCTCGCGCGCCTCCGCCAGTGCCACCTCAACGTGCGTCGCGCCCGCCGCGCGCTGAGACGCCTCCGCCAACCGCGCCTCCAGCTCGCCCACTTCCGCCGCGTGCCGTCGCTGCAGCTCCCCCTCAGTCGCCGCCATAGACGCAGAGTAGTGACTGCGCAGCGACGCCGTCTCCTCATCACCCACCCTCTGCTCCCGCAGCGCACCGGTCAACTTTCCTCTCAACGACGCCACCTCTCGCTCGAGCACGTCGCGCTCCGCTTTAGCCTCCTCGAGCGCAGCCTGCGCCGCCCACAGCTTCTCCGTCGAGGCGGATAGACTTTCGGCCAACTCGGCGCGGCTCGACTCGGCCGTCGTCAGTCGCTGAGATAGCGACTCGCCCTGACTTTCCAGACCTCCCGCCGTCGACTCGGCCTCCGTCAACCGTCGCTGCAGCTCCGCCACCGTCTCCTCGCCACGGGCCGCGCGCTGCTCCGCGACACGGAGCTCTTCCTCCCTCGATGCACGCGACCGGCGCTCAGCCTCCACCGCCGCCACCAGATCCGCCACCTCCGCCACCCGCGACTCCATCTCACGGTGCGTCTCCGCCAGCCGACCCTCCGCGCCCCGAAACCGAGCTTTCAGTTCGTCTAGGCTCTGCTCTAAATCCTTTGCCCCCGCCGCCTCCAGCGCAGTGGCAGACTGCAACTGCTCCAACTCGTCGCACGTCGAGTGCAACTGTTCCGTGGCCTCGCGAAGCTGCGACTCCAACTTTGCCTTTTCCGACTCGAGCTCACTCAGCTTCCGCGTCACCGTCGCCGCCTCTGACTGCGACGTCTCAAGCTGGTGCTGCAGCTCTTCACGTTGTTCGCGCAGCTGCGACCGTAGCTCCGACTTTTCCGACTCGAGGTCGCGCAACCTACGAGTCACCGTCGCCTCGTCAGACTGCGACGCCTCAAGCTGTCGGGTGAGTTCGTCCAGGTTGTGGAGCAGCTCCTCCTTTTCCGACTCGAGGTCGCGCAGCTTACGCGTCACTGTCGCCTCGTCAGACTGCGACTCCTCCAGCTGCCGAGTGAGCTCGTATAAATTGTGCAGCAACTCCTCCTTCTCCGTCTCGAGGTCGCGCAGCGCATTCGTAACCTCGGTCGCCTCAGACTGCGATGCCTCCAGCTGCAGAGTGAGATGGTCCACTCGGTCCAGCAGCTGCTGCCGTTCCTCGGCGTGTCGCTGTGTGGCCTCCTCCGCATATCTCTGCACCGCGACGCCAGGCAGGCGGGAGAGGAATCAGAGATTGCTTCGCAGCCGCACCGCAGCCACACCATCGCGGACAGCGGCTAGCTGGGTCGGTGGGTAGCAGCAGGTGGAGTAAAGGGGCGTTCATCAGGTTCATGAGGAGGCGGAGGTGGAGGTAGAGAGAGCGAGGCGGTGCCAGCCCCCCTCTCCCCCCCCCTCTCTCAGGACTGACCTTCGCACTTGTCAGGTCCTGCTGCTGCTTCCCTAACTGCGCTTGTGCCAGGGAGAGGTCCGCCTGGTACTGTTCCAGTTCCTCACTCACCTAGGCGAGAGAGTAAGGGATGAGGTGCGCCGTGGCTCGTCATTGCGTCGCGGGTGCGGGATGGCACCGGTGCGCGTGGCTGTGTGCTCGGAGAGAGGGGGCTACTAATACCCGAGTGAGTGCAGTGACCGAGTGCATGACTGTGTGCTACTGATGAAGGGTGGTGGGTGCTGCCGCGCTGCCTGGCCTAACGGGTGGTGAGAGCAGGTGAGCTAGTTACCTCATACAACTCTTGGTCCTTCCGGTTGTAGCCGTCGCGCCACTTTACGATGATCTGATCGATGGCGGACAGCTGCTCATGCGTCAACCCCAACTTCCACATATCCTCCTCGCCAATCTTGCCAGCGCCGTTGAACTGCAGCGTATCTAAATACCACACGGACGGGGGGGGGGAGTCAGGGGGCGGAAAGAGTTGACAGTGGGTGGGGTGAGGAGAGAGGCGAAGAAAGGATAGCCACTCAATAAAAATAAAATCATAAAGCTACGCACCCATGATCCTCTTCTCCACCTTCTCCGTCAGCTCCCTGATAGTTGCGTCCTTCGCCTCAGCGACCCGCTCGAGGTGCTTTGCCCGATCAGAAAGGTGCTCGATCTGCGCCCGCGCCTCGCTCAGCTTTGACTGAGAAACACTCATCTCCTCGCGCAGGCCCAAAGCTTGCTGATGGCCAAACAAACACATTCACACATACACACACACCGTCTGTCAGTCATTGCTGTGCGACACCACACCGCACTATAGGTCGCTCAAGTATATGAAGCAGGAGACGTAGGAAAGGCGAAGCCAGTGCACCTTGTGCGACGCGGAACACTCTTGCTCCGCCCGTCGCAGCGCTTCCTGCAGCGCCGCCACCTCCGCCTGCTCACCCTCCAGCTGCTCTCTCAGCGCTGACACCTCCTTCGACTCCTCCACCCCACGACGGGCCACAGCCGAGCCCGACACGCCCCCTGACGCCAACTTCGCCTCCACGTTCACCCTCGCGGCCTGCTCCTTAGCGAGCTCCAGCTGAGCGGCTTTCAGCGCATCCTGTACAAACAGAAGGCAACGGAAACAGAGCCATCAAGACACCCATTCGTTTGCTCATCTAGGGAGGTCAGGGGGGAGGGACGGGACGTGTAATATATCACCTGCAGAGCCTCCTTCTCCGCCATTAGGTCCATCATGTCTCCCGAGTCAGCGACCCCATAGGGCACTGCATCACCATTCTCCAGAGCTGCCAGCCTCGACGCCTTTTGCCGCAGCTGGCACACCACACAGACACAGCGTTTCAGACTTTCTTCACACAGGAGGAGCTCCTCAATACAGAAAAATTAAGTTCACATGAGTAAATATCAGTTACAGCCACGCGTTTTGTCAATAGTCTTTGTAAGCTTTGCAGAAGTAGGGGGGGGGGGATGAGAGTGAAGTGGTGGCGTTGCGACAACCTGCGACTCCGTTGCCTTGAACTCCGCCTCCTTCTGCATGAGTTTGGTTTTGTGGCTCTGCAGCTCCGAGGTCAGGTGCCTCACCTGACTCTCCAGATTACTCTTCGCAATCAGAGCCGTCTCCAACTCCGTCGCCTGCTTTCGCAGCACCGTGCCGTAGTGGCTATCTCCGCTGCCCGTGCTGTCCATAGACACGCCCACGCTGTCCCTCTTGAGCCAAGAAACACTGCGAATGTTTTAAAGTTTAAGGAGGGGGTGAGGGGCATTATTCAGTCGTTCAGGTGGTAAATTAAAATCAGGGTTGACAGCCAAATTCATATCTCCTTCTTTTGACTAAGGTACGGTAGGGAAAGGTAGCAAAAGCTAAGTAAGAAAAGGTAAGGAGGTAAAAGGGGCCGCGGGTGGTAACCAACTGTACTTCGCAGCGCGCCAGCGAGAGCGGCGTGGGCGAAAGGGATACAGGCGAAGAGGCGAACACAGATGCGAAGAGGATGGTATAGGGGGCGCGCGACGGGAGCGCAGTGGTACAGGAAATGGGCGTGGGCCGCGCGGGTCGCACCTGTTTCCGCGTCCGGTCGTCGGTTTGACGGCCGCGTCCGATGTTAGTACATCAGGGGCCGCTGCCCTCCATTCGCTGCTGGCAAAGGCGCCGACGTAGCCTGGGCCGTTGAGACCCAGGTAGCTCAGGTGCTCTTCGACAGGAGCATCCATAGCCTCGCTACCGCCCCCTTCCCCGTTCGCCAGCCAAGCCTCGGCCTGGGTTCCCTTAAAGTCCGTCTGCCGCGTGTCCGCACACCGCCTGCCCAAGTACTCGGTCGGTCGTGTGCAGGCCCAGACGGGTAACCGCCTAACCGAATAGTTTCGACCACAGGGAAAACGTTTTCCGGGCCACAAGACTGCGATAAGCAGCCAATGTGGAGAGTCCCGTGGAAGGAGTGTTACCTCTCGAGGTAACTATCAGGGCAGGTATTTGTAGTTCGCAAGTAACGAGCGCCACAGCGAGCTTGGTTGCGAGTCGTGATAATGACGCGCCACACTTGATGCCGCCTGCGAAAATCATTGTAGCAGCGGCGGTATTTCAATATGCGCCCTTCGCAAACGCAAGACCAGACAAAGGACGGGATAAAACGCTAACGCATGTACAAAAATATAATGTACAAATAAAGCAATTTCGGCCTACGTACTTTTGCCTTCCAGTCCGTACCATTCCGTCCCATGCCTGAGTCGCAGGACAAAATAAAATCCGCTACAACCAATGTTTACAAAGCAGGGGGAGGCTCCGTTTGCCAAAAGTGTTGATCTCTTATATTTTTTGCTCGCAAGGGGCCCAGGGCCCGGAACGTACGCTAATTGAGGGAATCGGGAGGGAGGGTTGCGTGAGCTGTGCTCGCGCCAAGGCAGAAGGTGGACGACCTATGTGTGTCGGCGCGTCATATAGGGGTAACGCATGTCTGTGTTTTACCCACAGTGTCATGCGTACTTTAGCGGTTAGAATTTGTAACGTCGTGGCAACGCCCGACTATTCTCGCCCCCAGTGTAATTTAAACCTCTATAATTTCAATATGACCATAAAATCGGCTATCTAGTCCTACGGGTGTAGGACAGAAAGTAGTACATATTATATCTTTACTTCTTGAGCCTTCCGTTGGAACTTTCCGCAAGATGCTCGCTGCTTGACTTTTCGCGTGCTATCACTTGTGTGTCGAAAACCATTATAGCTAACAGAATGGCACATTCGCCTGATTTTGGGATGCTCGGAAGGCTTGGGAACGCAATGAGGCGTCTTACAAGCGGTGGACGCAGTTTGGAGTGGGAAAGTGAAGAGCGAAGCTAGAGCAATGGTGGGGGTAGAGAGACCACCACCCCGAACAACATCGGGCGCCGAATGAATTTTATGGTCAGATTGATTTGAATCTAGAGGTTTGCATATCCAATATCATGTGTACGGGACAGTAACTCTAGCGGTTACTGTTACCGTTAATATCGGCGCGTCTCACCTGCAGGGCAACCACCTTGCCCGAGCAGTTAGACGCAGCCAACGACCAACGACTTCCCCAACGGTCAGCTCTATCTAGCCCGTGCCTTATAAGCCGTAGCTAGCCACGAGCCTAGGCACTCTCTGCTTTCGCGCTCAGCCAATCTAGGCTTCGCGCGAATGCAGTCTCGACTCTAGTAGTCGAGTAGGGTGTCAGTTTTATCTTTTCGTTCCATGCGCACTCGAGCGTCACGCGACACTTCCCCCCGTTCAGCTACGCAGTTCCCCAATATGCAGCCCGAGCAGTCTACATCCGCCGCAGCGGCCGACCCTCACGCTACCTCACTCGAACAACGCACAGCCGAACAGATTCGTACGGCAGTTTTGGCATCGGAACAACGGATTACTGAGCAGTTTTTGGCGGCTAACGCTGCCTTACTCGCGCGGCTCCAGCAGACGACAGCTACACCTGCTACTAGTGATCAACAGCAGTCCATTCCCGCCGACGCAACAGCGACGGAGGGTGGTAAGGCGGCCCCTGAGCCACCTATTGACCTGCTCGACGACGAACCCGACCCCTCCGCGGCCGAGTTCGTCGACTTCACCTACTACGGCGAAGTCATCCCGGCCGGCCTCGAACGTCCCCCTCGAGACGTCGAGGAGCCACGTCCGTGGACTCTCACGGACGACACCGCCCGCGCTCTAAGCGACAAACGCACCCAAGCGGCATACGACGAGTACCTACACATCGGGTGCTATGCCTTCTTCGACAGTTGCGCCAACGCGGCAATTGGCGAGGCTTTGGACACGTTGTCGCACGGCCCACCTCTACCCACAGAGCATGCGGCAGCGATTGCCGTCATCCGAGCGGGTCATCGCACCCACACAGCGACGGAGGAGGCCGCCCGTACTCGATTGGGCTTCCTCCGCCTCACCAAGGGCGGACAAACGAGCACAGATGCGGACCGCGTGTTTGCCGAATTGGCACACGAGCGCTTTTGCCGACCGCGTCCTACCGCGGTCTCCGGCCCATTGGACGCGCTACGCCAAGCTTTCGTCGACCGCACGCTTGAAGTCAGCTTACACGCCGCTAGCAAAGCCGCCGCCGACGCCGCTTTCGCAAAGGTCACGCGGGACAAGCCCACCGGCCCCGACGCTCGATCCCGCAAAGCCGCCGCCGACAAACGCAAGGCCGCTGCTGCAGCAGCAGCCGCGGCACGAGCCGCTCCACCCCCCAAGCCGACCGACTCGGCTAAAACCCCAAGCAAGAAATGATGGTGTGGCCCGCCGCGCCGATTCATGCTCCCCGACATCTTCCTTCATGCGCCACCGCGTACGTCGAAAATGGCGGGAGTGGGAGCGCATCGGCGCGAGCGGCCAAGTCCTAAGTTGGATCCGCCACGGCGTACGTGTAAAGTTCAAGCACGGCCTACGCCCCAAGCCGTTCAACCACGGCATCTCCATGCTAGACGCCACACCCGACCAACTCGAGTTTCTCAACTCGGAACTACCACGCTTCGAGGCTTGCGGCGCGTGGGAGCGCTCTACGAACCCCCGCTACGTCTCCCGGATGTTCTTGGTGCCAAAACCCGGATGCAATCAATGGCGCTTGATTATCGACCTTCGAGAACTCAACCGCTACTGCTCAACATTCAACATGACTTGCGAGACCCTCAAGCACCTCCGCCATCTATCTCGACCGGGGGACTACTTCGTCTCACTCGACCTCGCCGATGGGTACTACACCCTTGGCATCCGGGAGGAAGACCGAGACTACTTCACGGTCAACTACCGCGGCACCCTATGGCGCCTCGCGTGCCTCCCCATGGGGTGGTCGGGCTCCGCCTACTACTTTTGCAAACTCACGCAAGTGTTTACGAACCACCTACGCCGCCCACCACCTCCCACGCCCGCATCTACACCGGCCGGCCCACGCCGCCCGTCCAAGCGCTTCCTCCGGAACGCGCGATGGCGAGGAACCCGACTCCTCCCCTACATGGACGACTTTCTCTTCTTGGCGGATTCCTACGACGAGGCCCTATTACTTCGGCATCGCGTCCAAGCCCTGCTAGACAGCCTCGGCCTACAACGCAACCCCAAGAAAGGTGTGTGGACGCCAACGCAAGTCGGCGACCACTTGGGCCTCACGGTGGATTTACAACGCGGCGAGTTTCGCGCCCCACTCGAAAAACTGCGACACCTCGCACAACACGCTTCGTCCTTGCTCGGACGAGCAGCGTCCAACGCACGATGGCTACCCACACGCCAACTCGCAGCCTTCGCGGGGAAAGCGCAATTTCTCTACCTCGCCATCGCGCCCGCCCGATTCTTTTTGCGCGAGCTCCACAACGTCTTGGCTACCCGTACCGGTTGGGGTGGACGAGTGCGCCTCACCCACCAACTTCGACGCGACCTCGAGTGGTGGCGCACGGTACCCTCCCAACACAACGGCCGGTCAATCTACAAGCCCATCGAGACCGCCTATTTGCACGCCGACTCGAGCGACTACGGATGGGGGGCCGTCCTCAACGAGGACGCCAATTACCAAGCCCGCGGGTTTTGGAGCGCCCCCGACCGCCTCCAACACATTACGTGGAAGGAGCTTCGAGCGGTCCGGCACGCTGTCGAATCCTTTCTACCACAACTCCGAGGACGACAAGTCCTCCTCCACGAGGACAACACTGCCGTGGTCGCCGTCCTCTCCAAGCTAACGTCCCGGTCGCCCGTCATGATGACCGAGCTACGGCGTTTGTGGTTCCTACTCGACACCAACGACATCCACATCCGCCCACGCTACATCCGGTCGGCCGCCAACATCTGGGCCGACACGCTCAGCCGCGAGATGGACTCCGAAGACTGGCAACTAAACCCACAACTCTTCAACCACCTTCAGCGCCGGTGGGGCCCGCATACGATCGACCGTTTCGCTTCTATGCTCAACACGCAACTGCCACGCTTCAACGCCCGCTGGCGCGACCCCCTGTGCGAGGACATCGACTGCCTACACCTCCCCGACGCGGCGTGGAAACGCGAGAACAACTACTGCAACCCCCCTTGGTCGGCCCTACCAGCACTCGCCGCAAAACTCGAACAAGCTCAAGCCGCGGCGACTGTCATCGCCCCCTACTGGCGAAACAAAACGTGGTACCACGCGTTCGCCCGCTTGGCCACCGAGACCGTGCACTTCCCAGCGTCCCGCGACCTGTTCTTTCCCGGCAGGCTAGGCAAGCGCGAAGGGGTCGGGCCTCCCGCGTGGAGCATTGTGGCCTTTCGGCTATCACCCCCTCTTGGCTCTACAATCGACGCGGTGCGATTGGCCGGGCGATACGCCCGGACCGATTAAATACTCCTATACATCACGTCCCCCCTCTGCGTACAGGACCGCCGCGCTACGGATTACGCCGCGAAGCAGCACAGTCGCCCTGGTCCTCCGATATGGCTGAAACTTTTCAAGACCTCCTAGGATCGGATAAGCTCGGGGTTACGGCGGTTGCCCTACTCAGCAACTCGCTAGCGCCCTCTACGTACTCGAGCTACCAGAGCGCAATCAGACAGTTTTTTTATTTTTGTGCAGAGGAAAATATCGCCCCGCTACAGGCCACGCCAGCCACAATGGTCCGCTACACGGCCTGGCTAGCCCTCTTGGGAACGGTCGCTGCCAGCTCGCTGCAACCTTACTTCTCCTAGGTTAACAAGTTCTTCCGCGACCACCGGCGCCAACCTATCGCCGTGGGCGAACTCCTGGCGGACGCCCGCCGTGGCCTCGAAATGCTACAGCACCGCCTACTTCCCACCGCCGCTCGCCTCCCGCTACCCGCACAAGTCGCCCTGGACATCCTACACGCCGCCAACACCCTACACAGCACCTTCGCGTGGACCCTTGCTTCCCTCCCTCAGATGCAGCGCTTCAGAGCCTGTTTAGCGGTGTGCGTCAATTACATGTTTTTCTGCCGCGCCGAAACTGGCGCCCGCTGCCAGACCGGCGACCTAGTTGTCGACAGGCCTTCTCAACAAATCTGCCTCTTCGTACGCAAATCTAAAGGGGACCAGCGCCGCGACGCTGGCGATAAACCTGTCATCACTATCCCTGTAGCCGCTAACCCCGTCTTGGCGGACCTGCTCGACTACTACACGGAGCAGCGCGCGGCCTTCTGCAACAAATTCTACAACACGCCACCCCCACTCGCCTTTTGGAGCTTCTCACCTTCCGAACCTTCTACCGAGTGGGGCGCCGCGTCCACCATCTCCGCTTGGCTCACCCTCGCCCTCCGCACCGTCAACTCATCCGCGCCCACCGGTTTCAAGTGGACGTCGCACAACCTACGGAAAGGCGCGGCGTCCGCTGCCAGCTGCATCGGCGCGCCCCTCCCCGTAATCAAATTTATGGGTGGCTGGGCCAAGAACAGCTCTGTGACCGAAGGCAAATATATTGACCCAACCATGACCCCAACACCTGCTGCTTGGCGGTTCTTCGGCTGGCTCACTCCGTCCCCCCCGCAACACTAATTTTGGCTGTGCAAGCCTTTGGCTTTAGGTTACTGGCAAAACGTGCCCTAGGGTAAATGGTCAGATTGATTTGAATCTAGAGGTTTGCATATCCAATATCATGTGTACGGGACAGTAACTCTAGCGGTTACTGTTACCGTTAATATCGGCGCGTCTCACCTGCAGGGCAACCACCTTGCCCGAGCAGTTAGACGCAGCCAACGACCAACGACTTCCCCAACGGTCAGCTCTAGCTAGCCCGTGCCTTATAAGCCGTAGTTAGCCACGAGCCTAGGCACTCTCTGCTTTCGCGCTCAGCCGTACAATTATTAAGGGTACAATTCCGATATCATCCTTATGCCTATCGTGCTTCCGGTCGCCGGCGATCAATCTCGCTGCGCATGCTCGTCATCCGAGACAGGCAGAGCTACGAAGTGAGGCGTTGCTACCTGCATTCAACGCTTCGCACAGGCATGTACAGTTTTCGTCTGTTGTAAAGTGAAATCTTTCGGCTCGCTTCCCGAGCTTGTGTAGGATTCTGAACAGTTGCGCATCCGATCGTCGGCGTTACCCCCGGTTCCCCGTATCAATAAACATGTCGAGTTCTCAAGCTTTGCGGCAAACCTTGACTCCTGGGTCCAGTCTACGGGCGCAGGGACCGTCCCCACGTAACTCCGCAAACACCCAGGCTCGCACGCCACAGTCTCTGGCAGCTGTAAAGCTGAGCGGTGGTCGGAGGCGGGGCTCTCTGACGGTCTCGGCGGCGAAAACGGGCGGCGCGTTTCAAAAGTTTGTCCGCGTGTTGAAGGAGAAGACGGCGGCCGACGTCGAGCGGGTTTTCAAGGGGACCAGCAAGACACGCGAACGACTGGGAGTGCGTAGAATTCTCGGACCCGCTTTACCTTGGGTGCTTTCTTGAATGACTGTCAAATTTGTTATCGCTACTACACGCGCCTCGGCCCTCTTACTTGATGTCGATCGTCGGCTGTGTGCAGGTGGTCGAGGAGCTCTTCACCTACTGGAACCTGGACGACTACAACGAGACACTGGAGGAGCTAGAGGACCTGCTCATCGTGAGGGGCCTATTTTGCCACGGCAACTGCCCGTTTCTACCTTGGTTTTGGCGATTGGGCTGACGCGCGCTCTGCTGCCGCAGACTGCCGACTTTGGGCCAAAGACGGCGATAAAGGTTGTCGATGGTATTCGCGAGCGCATCATGGATGGTGAGCTCAAGACAGGGGATGATATCCGCAAAGCACTGAAACAGTCCATCAAAGACATTCTGGATAGCCGAGGCGGGGATACTGAACTTCAGCTGGGCGATGCAAGGTGCGAACAGACCACACCAGACCACGCCTGACCTCACCTCACCACAACACACCTGGCCACACCTGGCCACATCATCAGCACATCAGACCTCACCATGCCACACCACACCACACCACTCTACACCAGGCTAGACCACACCTCACCACGCCACGCCCGACCACACCTCAAGTCACCACACAACCACACCACACCACACCACACCACACCACACCACACCACACCACACCACACCGCACCACGCGAAATCTAACACACCACAACGCACCACATCACACCACACCACACCACACCACACCACACCACACAACACCATATGACACCACGCCAAACCACACCACACTACACAACGCCACGCCAAACCTCATCACAACACTCCACCACCACACCACATCACACCACACCACACCACACCACACCACACCTCATCACGCCACACAACACCATATCACACCACGCCAAACCGCACCACACTACACCACGCCACACCTCATCACAACACTCCACTACCACATCACACCACACCACACCACACCTCATCATAACACGCCACGGCGCACTACACCACACCACAACACAGCACGCCACGCCGCGCCACGCTACGCCAGACCACATATCACCTCAACTCGCCTCACCACAACACGCCAGACCACATATCACCTCAATTCATCTCACCTGACCACACCACACCACCACGCCACGCCACACTACAGCACAACATGCCACGCCACACCACACCACACCACGACACCTTACCACGACATACCATACAACACCACACAACACTATACATACCATACCACGCCATGCCACACCACACCACACCACACCACACCACGCCACGCCACGCCACACCTCATCACAACACGCTAGACCACTACCACACCCCAACACACCACGCCGCGCCACACCATACCGCACCTCACCTCACCTCACCTTACCGCAACACGCTAGACCACACCTCACCTCAACTCACCTGACCACAACGCCACACCACGCCACACCAGAACACACCACACCTCACCACAGAACGTCAGACCACACCTCGAGTCATAACACCACCACACTACACCACAACATACCGTACAACACCGTGCCTCACAACACCATACATGCCACAGTGCACCATACCATACCATACAACACGTCTCCACACAATACCATACCACAACACGCCACGCCACGCCACACTACACTACACCACACCACACCACGCCACGCCACACCCCACCACGCTAAACCACACCTCATCACAACACACCACTTCACTACCACACCACATCACACCACACCTCAACTCACCTCATCTCACCACACCACACCACATGACCGCCCCGCTTCCCAACTGATAACATCACATCACACCTCATCACAACACACCACTCGACCACCACATCACACCACACCACACCACACCTCACCTCAACACACCACTTCCCACCACATAACATCACATCAAACCACCCCTCAACTCACTTCAGCATCACACCTCACACCATGCTAACCCCAGCCCACCACGCCTTATCACCACACCACGCCACATCTTATCACATCACATCGCACCATACCGCACCACATTACTCCACACCTCACCACACCTTACCTCACCTCACCTCACCACACCACACCACACCACATCACAACACAGCACCAACACTTCACACCACACCGCTTTACGTCATACCACACCGCACCACACCACACTCTGCCACATCACAGCACTTTCTACCACGCCACTTTACATCACATAACATCACACAACACTTTAGTTCACCACACCCTATCTCTTCACACCACACTAGACCACGCCACACTACCACACCACAGAACACAATACCACACCACAGGAAACCACATCTGCAACTTTGAATACATTGGGAGGCGTTTGATCGTGGCTTCTGGCGTCTACCTCCCTGCCACTAATGATGATATCGCATTCTCAATAGTGAGACCGCCTCCTGCCATTTCCATTTTCACGGGACTGTTGGTTCGCAGGCCTTCTGTCATCTTGATCATTGGGGTGAACGGAAGTGGCAAGACTACAACTGTGGGAAAGCTGTCACACAAGTTCAAGAGCGCGGGGCTGAACGTCCTGCTGGCTGCCGGCGACACCTTCAGAGCTGCTGCTGCTGAGCAACTGACAGAGTGGTCAAACCGTTCTTCCGCTACAATGGGCGATTTCAGGTCTCTCACCCTTCGCCTGTCCTCCCCGTGCGCAAGTGGTGTGTGCAGCTGTGTGGGTAGCAGATATTCAGGCAACACCTTCGGACTGAACCAGTTGTGCAATGTTGTAAGTGAGGGAATGAAGCCGGAGGAGGTTCTTTCTGTGGCAGTCAAGCAGGCTGTGGAGGACGGCACGACCGACATTGTCATATGCGACACATCAGGTGTGCTACCAGCGAACAGTTCAGCTGTGTTGTGTTGTTTGATTGCAGCTCCTGCCAATAATGAATGTGAAGCATGTGTGCTTTCGCAGGGCGGCTTCATAACAACTTCAGCTTGATGGAGGAGCTGCGGCGGTGCAAGACTGCTGTTGAGGATGCTTTTGAGGGAGCTCCCAATGAGGTACTACCACACAACCCTAAACAGAGTATTCATAATTGTTTAATGCGCATCTATTGTGCTCTTTATCAGTTTAGTACGTCTGACGTGTAGATACCGCAATTCTTACTTTTGATTTACCCTACAATGGCTGCTCTCTTTGCAGGTCATCCTTGTCATGGATGGCACCACGGGCTTGAACATGATGAACCAGGTGAGCTGATGAGGAACGGGCTGGGGTGCGGGTTAGGTCAACGGTCCCGATGGTTCCAGCTTTTGAGGAACGCGCCACAGAAGTGCTGAGCGAAATTGCAGATGATATGTTCATGTGGCGGCGAGCTGAGCTGTTGTTCTATGCGTGCAGGCCAGGGAATTCACGGACGCTGCGGGAGTGACAGGCATCATTCTGACCAAACTGGATGGGACTGCACGAGGTGGAGCGGTGGTGCGTGCAGAGCTCTGTGTTTCTCAGTCACTGGGAGGGTTTGCTCTCATTGCGTGTGTATATGTTTGGGAGAGTTATTAGAGTTACTGGGAGAGGGGATGGGGAGCTGACGAATCTATCTGTAGGTGAGCGTGGTGGACGAGTTGGGCGTGCCAGTGAAATTTGTTGGAGTGGGCGAGACAGCCGACGATTTGCAGCCTTTTGACTCCAAAGCATTTGTGGATGCGCTGTTCCCGGAGCAGTGAGCGGACTATTCGCGGGTGCACGGCACTTGTGAATGAGGGCCCTGCAGTGACTGGCAGGCAATGTAGACAGGATTGGCAAGAGACGCCTGGAGATGGATGCGGACTACCTTTTCCCCCCCACTGCTCTTTATTAATGAGCTGCTAGTAAGGGATGGTGTGAGCGGATGTAGATTGAAACTAATGAATAGAACGCTCCGAGTCCTCTGCAACTGTATCCGTGCACACCCAAGCCCTCCATTCATCTCATACTGCGCCACGGGGGACTGCAATCCAGAGTACTATAGCTATGCCAAGGCACCATTGACTCGCAGAGACGGTGAGCTGTGGTGTCACAAAACAAATTACATAATAGCAGCGTAACATTGTGAATGGGGTATCATGGCATGCAGCAGAAATGTGCACCCACAGCGCGCTGCCACACATTCGACATACGCCAGAACCCGCTGTCCTCGACCATTGGCAGTCTGATGAGCCGTCGAATCACTGCAAAGGGGATGACGTGACGCAGAGCAGTCAGCTGTGTTGGTGAGAGGGACAGCAGCTGCGCACAGAACCCAGCTCTACCGTAAACATGGCCAGCTGAATGATATGCACCGAAAACAAGCACTAGCGCACCCTGCTTGTCCATCAGCTCACCCCCAGAAAGTCTCATCAGCGTTAATTTAAAAACTTCACAAAAAACGCTCTCACGCAGTTCTGACGCTCTCAAGCAGTTTTGACCTTTGGGAGGAAATACTGTGTCCGTATGGAAATGGGACCGTATCCAAAATCTCAAGCATAATTCCATACTGCACCGTGTTGTAGCAACAGCTGCAGGAGAGAGTGCCATTTGGTAGGGTATGCGAGGCGAGGCGAGGCCCACGGTGCTGAGTTACTGACAGGCGCTGACGGCGACGGAGAGGACGAGACGTCGTTTTTGCCCTAACCCGGAAAAGCAGCGCGGGCGAGGTGCGTCAGCGCACCTTGGCAGACGCCATCGCCTCCGCTTTCAGCCGGGCGTCCCGCTCATCCAGTTTGTAGTCCCATTGGCCACGGCCTATGGCCTTCGGCTTGCCGTAGAAGCCCATCTGCACCAGGGCTTGGAGGCCGCCCATGGCAGCTACGGCGGTGGCGATGGTGATCAGAGGCGGGGCGCTCTCCCACGGCATGGTGATCAGCAGCCTAACTGGCGGGAGCAGTAGCACCTGTCTTTCCTGGGCTGCCGCTACGGGTAGCTTAGAGGAGGGGGCTGGAAATGTAGCGCCGGTTTGAGGCTCGGCAAGTGTAGCTCAGCGAGTGCTGGGCAGAGTGGGTGGTGAGACTGAGTGCGCAGAAAACTACACGTACCCGTACCATTACCCATCGGATAACTCGTACCTGTACAAATTCCATCGTCGTATACATGTATTATTTATTAACGGCCTACTAGCAATCTACTAGCAATCTAGCAATCAAATAGCCACCATCCGCGAAAGATGAGATGTTAAGCTGTTTAATTCCTACTAGCAATCTGAGGCCGTTATTATTGATTAATTATGAACGGGTATGACAATTTTAGGGTATGGTGACCCTGCAGACACTTAACCTCCCTGGCTGGTCTGTTAACCTGGCTGGTCTGGTCTATAATGTATGTGCACTAGGACCATGCCAAACTTCCGTGGAAGTGGCATGGCCACATGTCTTCTCCGGGTGGCGCCGTGACATAAATAGTGTGATCTGGTCAACATGCCGAGCACGTATGGTCACCAAGTGTGGCATTCTCACAAGAAACACACACGAGTAGCCACCCCGACATGTTATTCTAGTGGCCGAAGAGGCCCTAGCTAGCTACTTTTGTGTGACTCTTTGCATACGGGCGGAAGCGGTCGTGTGTCGAGTTGCCGCGCCCGGTACACGCTCTGTTGCATGATGCGACACGATAAGTAACGAGCCGCCGTAAGCGGTTGAAGTTTTAGACAATCGGTAACGCGCACCCACATGCAACGAAGTACACGCCGTTAGCAAGCACGCTTCATCGTGGTGCTCCGTATGTTTACCGAACCGTAATACACAAACTTCCGCTAATTCCTATCGGTACCCCACACTAGCTATCTAGGCGGCCGGCGCTTCTAGGCACCTTTCCCCTCGCATCTCAACGGTTCGACCGAGGATGAGGGCCTCGATGGCTTGGCCGACGTTCATCGCCGCCGGCGAAAAAGTCTGCCCTTCTTCGACCTCCCCCAAAAATATTGATAAAGCGAGCGGAATTTTGCGTGTAAGCGGTAGAGGATGCGCTAGCTCACCCGAAGCTAGCCGCTATGGGTAGATTGCGCTCGGCGGGTCGGAGAACGCTATGCGACCATCATCGGCAAGCACGCGCATAAAAATGGTTGTCTCCCGTGCAGTATCTTACCCTCGGGTGGTTAACGCCTTTGTCAAACTCAATGCTCCGGAGGAGAAAGCCGCCGACGGGGAGGGTCCCATTTGCGTCCACGAGGAGAGGTTCCCGTCGTGCTCGTCGCGGGGAAGGGAGCATCAATGCAATGGACAAATGAGGAGCCTCAACATCGTATCCGCCGCCGCCCTTACGTCAACCTCGACAAAAAGCAGAAAGAACAAATTTTTCAGCTAGCGTGCAGTCGTTGGGCTCAAGGGAGGGAGGACGGTGTTGGTATGTTGGCAGCCGGTTTGGCCGTTGCCAAGGAGCTCCGAGTAACAGTGGGATCGCCTTACTACGGCGCGCTAGAGATGGGCGTGTACATGCGGACGAAAAAAATGAAGAACCTACTCGACTTGGCATCGGCCGCCTCCCAAGAGGAAAACATACAACTGACACCACCGGCTACACAAGACAAGAATAATATCGAGGGAGTAGCAGCACAAAATGACTGGCAACACATCAGTGGTGTGGACATGGGTGCACACAAGAGGGGGAATACTGGCCGGAAGACTAAAGCGTTTGGAGCAAAACGTGCAAAGGAGGAGTTTCACCTGCGATTTAAGGGAGCGCCAACGTGGGTAGAATACCGCGACCGAGTTTATCAGGCACTTAAAGCGGCTCATCAACACAAAATGGACAACCAAGGCATCAGTATCTCAGCTACAGCGACACGTGCCGGTGAAGAACTACGGGAATCTGGTATTATGATAAGTCACCGCCAACTCATGCGTAAGCTAAAAGAAGCCAATCTTACCGGAGAGTCACAGCCGCCGGAGAAGCCTGGAGGCGTCTTCATGCCTTTCGAGTTGGAAAAACGCATAGCTTGGGTGATTCGAGAGCTGCGAAAGAGGAAAATGCCAGTTTTTAGACGTGATATCTTAGCGTGGGCAACCGAGGTTGTAAGAGACTCCGTTTAAGCAGCAAGTTTTCTCAATGGAGAAGCAACGATTGGGTGGTATCAAAGATTCTTGTCACGGCACGGCTTTGTCACGGGCGCAAAACGACCGTTTGAGATGACACGCGCAAAGTGGATGACATAGGAGAATTTGGAAACGTATTACAACATTGCGGCAGATGTGTTAGTGAAGGCAAGTGTGGCAGAGCTAAACCCCAACTACGACAACGCGAAGCACTACAACGAAATATTGACTATCACCCATCCGGAACGCATCTGTGAGGTGCTACTTTGGTTAGGCTAAGTTGGCAACCTTAGACTAATAGTAGAACCTAATCACTGGATCTAATTATACAGCGTAGAGAGAATTAATAAGATTGTCTTAGGAACAGGGTTTCTTACAATCTGGGTGTGGCTTAAATCTGGTCTGTACCGGTCTCTTCCTCTACCAGTAAGTCCCCGTGTTAATCCATGTACACACGGAATGGCATGAAGGGGGATAGAACCGCCGCTTCCCGGAACGGAGGTGTACGCCTTATCCAAGTACCGCCAAAAGTCGGTTCCCGATAGGAACATATTGTGTATATGAACCCATCGCATCGCATCGCGACTGAGCGGCGAACACCTACACGGCGTTCCTGAAATGCCGAAAACGCGCTTTTTTTGTACACGCGACAACTGCGTACACGGGCGTAAAACCCCCCTTGTGTTACGGACCGTCTACACGCGTCCACGTAAGTTTCTCAAGCCCCCAAGGCCCTGGTTGCTAGGTTGCTTTAATATGACCTCTAGTGGTGGTCTTCACGCGCTCGAGCTGACCGGTCGTCGTTTGAATTTATGTTTCCGGAGTGGATGTAGTTCAAGGTCGTGATGGTGCAATCTGCCGCCTGCAGTAACTATTTCAAAGTCGGCCGGCGCAATGCCCGACGAGCTCGACGGGCTTCAGCCTGCCGCTAAAGGCGGCAGGATGGGACGCCTCAAACAGGAGATCGAGAAGGTAAAGAAACGAGCCGAATCTTTGGAGTATCAACTCGAGTCGGAGAGAGAACGGTCGAGAAATAAGGAAGTGTGCGTTAAGGAGCTACGCGCTGCGGCAGTCGAGTCGGATATTGCGCATGCCGCGCAGCTCGCAAAGGTGTGTAGCCAACGCGACTCGTTGGGTCGTATGGTTCGTAAATTTAAGGCCCATCACTCGAGTGGTAGCCTAAGCGCGGCTAGGTGTAGGGCGAAAGCCAGGGCTGCAAAGGCACGTATGGCGCGCCGTGCCTTCGGAGGCCTCCGTCCGCTGGCGAAGCGCATCATCGCACCACCGGTTAGGAAGAGTGCCGACTACCACGGCTTCAAACGCCGCGAAGTAGCGAAACTCAAGCAATACCTAGACAAGCGTTACGAGGGTGGTGTCGAGGGTGAAACGGTCGTGCACCTTCTAAACTGCTTCTTTAACGAGTTTCCGGACGTACTCGAGTCGGTGTGCATTGAGCGTGGACTATATACCGCTGTCGAGCAGCGTGTGGTGGACGCACTACGAGAGCACTGGACAGTTGCGCGGACCTCTTTTGTCAGGGTAACATGCAAGATCACTTGGCGGCGCTATCAGGATCTAGTACACGCATTAGGGAAGAGGTGGAATGAAGAGACCGGTGAGCACGAGGTAGTCCTGCTGCCGCACGGCACGCGAGTTCCGTTGCTGCCGAGCAAAAATGACGTTTGGCAGTGGGAGTCTCGAGTCGCAGAGCTGTCGGGGTTGCAGTTGTCAGACGACGGCAAGAGGGCCACTGTCGACGTGATTCAGGCACTTCGAAGCAGGCTGGTGCAATTCCCTCCTGAACAACTACCGCCAAGCAAGGTTATCGTCATCCAGTTTTGCGGTGAGTTGCCGGGCTACTGAACATACAGCAAATAGGCGTTTGACTTTCTGTGCACAATAACAAGGGGCTGTTTTGTTTCATTCACTGAAATTTTCGTGATGTTATTCTCGAAAACCAGCTGACGGCAGTGTGGCCTTCAAGATGGGTCATCAAGGAGTTGTGCTTGCCATCCTTAAGCCCGTGCTGAACAGGGTTGATGCAAATGGATTCGTGCTGGAAGGTTGGGGCTTCAACAACATCCATAACGGCGTGAAGATCATGTTGTACGAGGGGCATGATAAGTATGACCAGTTCGTTACAGAACTTCAAGCGATCAAGCAGGAGCTCAGAGAATTATGTGATGGCCCGGGCATGGAGCTGCATGGCACGATCTACGCCTTCAAGCTTGTCTTGGGTGGTGACATGGCGTTCCAAGGCGGGGCCTTTGGGCATGCTGGGGCAGCATCTACCTTCTTTTGCTTCATTTGCGACATGGCCCGTCAGAACAAGCATCTTACCCCAGCCGACTACCAGCGCAAGGGCATGACACCGCCCATGGAGAAGACATCTGTCTTTGCAGCTATGTTGGCCCACGCATTTGGAGAGGAATATGGGTTGATCGAGCCGTACTTGTGCCCCGGGTGTGGCCTCCGCGTCAAGTGCCATGGGGACCTGCCCCCGTCCGACACTCAGCAAGGAAGGCAAGACTACCAGTTCAGCCACTTCGGACAGCGGCACTTGTGCCCTCCCGCAATGATGATGATAGACCCAGTGGATATGATTGGGGACACTTTGCACGCCGGAATCCAGATTTGCCCGCACGTGCTGTGGCACACCGTGTACAAGAGGTGTAACAGCGCGGCAACAGCTCAAGCGGCTGTGAGGGCATTAGAAGTCATCGGATTGCCGGGGCGGGAGATCAAGGTGCAGACTGGAAAAGGCAAGAACCCCACCAAGGCGGACCTTCCAGCCCTTAACGGGCCAGAGGTGAGCAAGGTGGTGGAGGGCCGTGGTGTTGTGCTAGACGCCGTATTGTCACCCTCCGATCCTGGTGCTGCAAAAGCCTACAAGGTATGGGAAGCGTATGACTGCATGAGTGCGGCATGGAGTGCAGACCCCGGGGAGGATACAACGGACAGACAGAAAGCAGCACAAGCACTACGCGCAGCCGCGGAGGGTTTTTTTTCAGCTTTTTTGGATGTTGCTGCAGCAGCGGATGTGACTCCGTACATGCACTTCGTTGTTTGGCACTTCCCGACATGGATGGAGGCGCATGGCTGCATTGATCGCTACAGCGCGCAATGCATGGAGCATGCAAATAGGGAGGTGAAGCAAGGCTATCGTCAGGGCAGTAACCATCAAGGGCAGCGCGTCACATGCACGGGAAAGCTCACGCTGAGCAGGACTGGGCAAGTTCTCAAGCGCAGCACTTTGATGGCGCATCACCGAGACATGCATGGACCCGCCCACCGTGCCCAGCCACACATGCCCAAGCGGAAGGCAGATGCAATCAAGTTGGAACTAGAGGAGAAGGCAGCAAAGCGCATCAAAAAAAGGTGAAAGGTAGAAACATATTTACATAGACGATTTTTTTAATTCACTACCTGTCTCTATATGTTTTATATGCCAACCTTCGCCGTGGTCGCTGCCGTGTGCTCACACATTCATCATCTGGCCGTGCAGTCTCCCTCTCAGCAATTAGGAGTTGCTTCGCCTTGCAACGTCTATATTCTGGCATCAAATGCGGACCGCACCTCACATCCTCAGTGTCGACAGTGAACCCTGAGGTGTAGCTGCTGGCTCGTCCATCTTTGTCATCCAAGAAATCAGAGGTGTTGATGCTGCTCTCTATGCCCTCCTCCCATAGCTCCCGCCGCCCCTGCTCCTCCCGCGGCTCCTCTGTCTTATGAGCAAGACGCCTCATATGCACAGGTGCATCCCCTCCCTCAGGACCTTCCCACTTCGCCCGTGACCTTCCAACGTCCATGTAAGGGGGTGGTGGGTTTGGTGCGGTGCAGTCCCAGCTCTGTATCGATCGCAGCCCGTCCGACTCCCCCGGAGCCCCCAACAGGTGTTGGAAGCTGCTCCCGCATAAATCCTGTAGCTCGCTCATTAAATAAGCTTTAGGGTCGGTATAGTGAGGCAATATGGGCCATGCCGACCTGGAATCCAATGTGAGGGGGTAGCCTTCAGGGAGTTGCACTTCACTCCCAACCGTGGCCGACGCGATGGCCGTGTGGAAGCGCAGCGTGCCGAGTATGCTACGCAGCTTGCTTCCTCTCTTCCAAGGAGTCTCAGTCACCTCCACGATAAACGGAGGGAGAAGAGTGACTATGTCACCGTTGTCCGTCAACCGAACCCAACTGAAGCTTGCCCGCCTCTTATGCTGCTCCACCCGCGCACGCGCCCGCATCGCGCGAGTTCGGCTCTTGCTTTTCACAACCCTCGGCGTATCACCATGCTTTTCGTGAAAACAGACAAGTGAAGCAATACCTTCCATTCGGGTGGTGACATACTTCACTCGACGCTTGCTTGGGCTGGATTTGACGTCCATTCTCCTCCATAGGCCTGGCTCGGCGTCGCAAAAGGCCGCCACAAGGTCAATGGGGACGTTCTTGAAGGTTGCTGTCGCGGCTGTGCGTCCACCTTGTGGAAATTGCGAGTTGCAACTCTCGTAAAGAGTTTCAGTTACAGCCGACACCAACACGTCCATGTCCACAGTAGCAACTCCTTTTATGTCCGTTGACCTGCCACATTGGCGACAATAATCTCCGGCGGTAGGCTGGTTGGAGGCGGTGGCTATAACACATTGTACGCAGTTTACGCGACGTGCCATTTTCCCACCACGCACAGCCGCGTCGGCTCTTTTTCGCAATCTGCACCTGTCAAACCAAGCGCAAAGAAAGAATGATTGGTAAGGATAGACAAAAATCTGCTTTGGTAGTGACATAAGATACTCTTTTTCCTACCATTGTGGCTTGTCGGCTAGTCAAAAGGTCAGGTGAGTGCTCTCCGATTTATGTTGGAGCGGGCGGAGGTGGTTAACGAGATGGTGGTGAGGCGGTAGCATGCTTACCGCACCCGCGCAGCAAGAGCAACCAGCGTGTAGCCGCATGAGCACCAATTGAACGCCCACCACCGGCAACAAGTGCGTTTATAACAGAGTTGGAGGTGTGCTGATTTTGGAGGACAAGGCTCAAGTCCGCGTGACACAATCGCGGTTGGAGTGGCCGTAGGCTTAGTGAGGGCGTGCCATTTTCCCACCACGCACAGCCGCCTCGGCGTTTTTCCACAATCTGCACCTGTCAAACCAAGCGCAGAGAAAGAACGGTTGGTAAGGATAGACAAAAATCCGCTGTAGTAGAGACCTAGGATACATTTTTCCCTACCATTGTGGCTTGTCGGCTAGTCAAAAGGGCAGGTGAGTGCTCTCCGATTTATGTTGGAGCGGCGAAGGGTGGTTAACGAGATGGTGGTGAGACGGTAGCATGCTTACCGCACCCGCGCAGCAAGAGCAGCCAGCGTGTAGCCGCCTGAGCACCAATTGACCGCCCACCACCGGCAACAAGTGCGTTTATAACAGAGTTGGAGGTGTGTTGGTTTTGGAGGACAAGGCCCAAGTCCGCGCTACACAATCGGGGCTGGAGTGGTTGTAGGGTTAGTGGGTTCGCACGGTGGTTTGGTGCCGCGTCGAAAACGTCGCTAGTACATGTATTCCGGACGAAATTAGCGCGCACGCTTTTCCGGTACTTAAGAACGCCGTGTATAGCGAACACCTATAGGTGGAGGGCCAAGACTCCCCCGGAGTCTAGCGTACACATATGTCCATTAGAAGTCCTACGGAGGGATATGTAAACACTCCCCCTTAATGGACAAACTCCGGCCGGTGCCCTAGTAAACCCCACGTAAACGCGGAGGGCCCATAACCCGTTAATCCATGTACACACGGAATGGCATGAAGGGGGATAGAACCGCCGCTTCCCGGAACGGAGGTGTACGCCTTATCCAAGTACCGCCAAAAGCCGGTTCCCGATAGGAACATATTGTGTATATGAACCCATCGCATCGCATCGCGACTGAGCGGCGAACACCTATAGCGACCACCTATAGGTGGAGGGCCAAGACTCCCCCGGAGTCTAGCGTACACATGTGTCCATTAGAAGTCCTACGGAGGGATATGTAAACACCCCGTCTTAAATATCCACACCTCAAGTGTTCTAGAAACAACCTTAGAACCTGTAGCTTGTGTTGTCTGCTAACTAAACCAAACTATTACTAGTGATACAGGTTAACTGAGGTTATATGTACCGGCTATCTAACCTTATCGCACAAGCTCATAGAACTATCTAGAGACGAACTATCTAGAAGAGATACTGCTAGTAACTCTGTACTGTCGAGGGAAAATACGGCGCTACGGTTGTACTGCCGTGATGACAATAAAAGAGTCACTGAATATCGCTAACAAATAAATAATGTCAGATACTAGCACTTAGCTAAATGGCTAGGATATGACACTCTCCCCTCCTTAAGCACCAACGTCCTCGCTGTGCAGTACTCAGGGTCTTGGCTTCTTGGGGGTTCTTGCAGGCCAGCGATTGCGAAATCTGACAAAGTCAAGGGTGCCAGAAAATTCTCGATAAACATTTGTTCGAAGGAATTCGGAAAAGATGTTTAAGTGGTGGACTCCTCGCATGGGTTCCCAAGTGTCCTCGCTAGGTACATTGAACGGTGCCGCCCAGCGGACCTTAAACAAAAGTCCCGTGCCATTGGAGTTAAAAGCCACGTCGAGTATTTTGTCGACTTCAAATCGCTTCGCATCGTGCACAATCGGAATTGGCTGCGCACTGTTGGCCTGTTCTGGTTCTGAATTCCATTTTTCAAGTAGACTGGCGTGTACAACATCGTGAATCCGTACTCCAGGGGGTAGCTTAAGCCGAAATGCAACCGGGGAAACTTCCTCCGTAATGAGAAACGGTCCAATGTAGCGGTCGCGTAGTTTAGAACATGGCTGTTGTACAAACTGCAGATTTGTCGCCTTGAGCTTAACCTTGTCGCCAACTGTAAAAGGTACTGGTAACCGGTGCCGATTTGCAGCGTCTTGCATGTGTGCCTGGGCTGCTTTGACGCAGTCGTGGGAAAATCTGTGCATCTCGACCAGAATCTTCACTTGCTCCGGTAAAGTACGGCTAGGCTCGTTATCTTCAAATGTAGCCGTCGTTGGAGATGTCGGCTCGAATCCTAGCGTCGCCTTAAATGGAGACATAGTCGTTGACGTAGAAACCGCGGCGTTGATCGCGAACTCCACGTTGGTAAGGTGTTGAACCCAGTCGTCGTGCAAGGGGTGCACACATCATCGTATGACTTGCTCCCATGTCTGGTTTACTCGTTCGGTTTGGCCATCTGTATGGGGATGATAGCTCGTAGAGATATTAAGCTTGGTGCCAACAGCCCTAAATAGGGCTTGCCAGAAGTCGCTCATAAACCGGGGATCTCGATCGGATATTAATTTTCGTGGTAAGCCAAAATGCCGAAAAACAGCGCGGTGCATAACTTTTGCTAATTGTTCCGTTGTAATCGTTTTCGTAATTGGCTCGACAATCGTCCGTTTCGTAAGCATACAGACGAATACCACCACAGCATCATACCCATCGCACTCAGGAAGGTCCGTAATCCTGACTCTGGACTTCATGCGGAAATCAAAAGCGCTTATGACTCGGACAGATATCTGCTTACCCGGAAATCTCTGCCTACCTGGCTAGTACGTCAATCTAATGGACTCTTGTACGCCTACGGGACAAGACTATATGTTCCGAACGTCTCTACATTGCGATCAAGAGTACTGTACGAACTACACGACGCACCGACCGCGGGACACCCTGGTATTATTCGACTATTGGCAGCAGTGACCCGGACGTTTTGGTGGCCTAACATGAAGCGGACAGTACAACACTATGTACCCAGCTGTGTTACCTGTCAACGCAACAAGGCAGCGCGACACAAGCCTTATGGACTCCTTCAATCGCATGAGGTACCGACCAGGCCCTTTGAGCATGTATCGCTTGACCTGGATGTAACCGGAATTCCAGGGGAAAATCTGCGCGTGTAACTTACATTCTGCTTCGTCGTTGGTCCAATCGCGTAACAGTTGCAGCTTCTGTAATGAGTTCTTCAGGTCAGGTCGGCGAGACAGAGCGTCTGCATGGTTGACTGCTCCCTTCTTGTATACGATGTCCATCTGTCGTTGGTAAGGTGCTAAAACTTGAAGCCATCGCACCTGTCGAGTAGACAAATCGCGCTGCCGAAAGAAGTGTCGCAACGTGTCATGGTCCGTAGTTACTGTAAATCCCGCCGCGCCATCTAAGTAGCAACGGAACTTCAGTAGAGCGTCGCGAACTGCCAGTAGCTCTTGTTCGTGGACATGATAGTGTACCTCATGCTTGTTCATCTTTCGAGCATGGTACGCAACAGGTTGTAATCCAATACCTTGGTCTTGTAACAGCACAGCTCCTAC
The DNA here is from genome assembly GCA_026401115.1 of Tetraselmis chui. NCBI lineage: Eukaryota > Viridiplantae > Chlorophyta > Chlorodendrophyceae > Chlorodendrales > Chlorodendraceae > Tetraselmis > Tetraselmis chui. Next base: position 51,628 of record JAPMLY010000625.1, read on the forward strand.
TGCAAATCCAGAAGCATATGTGTACAGTGTATACCTTGCATTAGGATAAGTGTCAGGATTTACCAGTACTGGTGCACGTACCATCGCGCCTTTAATTTGCTCGAATGCTGACTCAGCTTGAGGAGTCCAACGAAATTCCGGTGTCTTCTTGGTCAGGTCCGTTAATGGGGTTGCTAGGGTTGCGAATTGGTTGATAAACCTCCGGTAATATCCAGCAAGTCCCAGAAATCCACGTACTTCAGTCACAGATTTCGGTCGGGGCCAATTTTGTATTGCCTCCACCTTGTCGGAGTCCATTCGGATCTGTCCAGCTTCCACCACATGCCCAAGGAAATTGACGCTCGATCGTCCGAAGTAACACTTCGAGAGTTTGATATGCAACTGGTGTCGCTGCAGCTCTCGTAACACGAGTCGAATATGCTCGAGGTGTTCGTCGGCCGTCTTACTGTAGATCAGCACGTCGTCCAAATATACCACGCAGAATTTGCCAAGATACGGGGCCAAAACTCGATTCATCATCGCTTGGAATCCAGCTGGGGCGTTACAAAGTCCAAAGGGTAGAACGCAGTACTCGAACAATCCGTAATGAGTTCGGAATGCTGTCTTATGTATGTCGCGCTCCTTGACTCGAACTTGATGATAGCCTTTATACAGGTCCAGCGTGCTGAAACAGTGAGCCCCATATAGCAAGTCGAGTAATTCATCAATCCGGGGTAACGGTGTTCGGTCTTTCCTCGTAAGGTCACTGAGTTTCCGATAGTCTACGCACATGCGCATGGTACCATCCTTCTTGCGTACAAATAAAATCGGGGCACCGTACGGAGATTTAGACGGACGAATCCAGCCTTTTGCGAGTAAGTCTTGTAACTGTACCTGAACCTCCCGGAGTTCTGCTGGCGACATATGGTACGTTCGCTCCTTAGGTGGTTCATCGCACTCCAAATTAATTTCAAAGTCGCACTCGCGAGTTGGCGGTAGACCGTCAGGCTTTTTGATGTTGTCCGTAAACTCATTCAGGGAATCTCGTAACGAAGTCGTCCACTAGGTTGTTGATCAGTATTGATGTCGTCGACCGCGTCTTGTACTTCTCGTAGTCCAATCACGAAGAGGTCTGCTGGTTGTTGCCTAAGCAGCTTTGCCATCGCATCCGCCTCCAAGTGATGTACTGCCACATGTACGGTGCACTCGTAGCTAGACACCATAGCCTCGCAAGTTTTACGGTCGTGAATCGTTTTAGTAGACCAATTTATATCCGGATTGACGGCTTGTAACCAAGGTTGACCGAGGATGATGTCGAATTTATCAAGCTCTGTCATAATTGCGTCCAGACGTATATCCAGCGTCCCTACTGTGAGCACTTCATTCCGTAGTCGCTGGCGAGTCGTAGTTGTACTATCATCTCCCAATTTTATCCGGTATTTCTCTCCAGTAACCGTCGGGATGTGATGCTCCCGTACCCACTCACCACTCAGCCTTGCAGAAATTTTCCGAAGCGCCAGAGTAAACCAAAATACGGCATCGATGTCCGCGTAAGGTGCCTCCCAACACAAACAGGCTTGTTCCAGACTGGGTTGTGGATACATGTAGCGTCGCAGGAACACTGTCTTCTAGTCGGACGTTCTTGTTTATCCACCCGTCGATCGGTTTCCCAAAAGTCTCGTAACGAAGAGGGAACTGCTGATCTCCACGGACTAGATAACCCGTACGCCGTGCCGAAATTAATTCCTTCCAGGTAGCCCGTACTGCCTGAGAAGTTGACGTAGCGTCCGGTATCGATCCGGGTCGAACGCGAGCGATATACACGTAGCGCTTATTCTGTCCGGAAGACTCCGTCCCTAAAAGGCGTAAATTTGTTTCGCTCACCTTAAATCCAGTTGTCTCCGTAAGAGCTCGCACTGCTGTGTATTCCGGGGTCGCGTCTTCAATCTCCTGTTTGCCACCAGGAAACCATACCATGCCAGTGTCCTCTTTCGCTAGTAACACCCGTCGGCCATCGGTAACAAGAGTCGTCGAGTGAGTCCAATAGGTCTTCGGGGGATTCTGTAGGTTCTGAGGCAGAAATCGAACTCGATCGGTGTCGTCGACGTAGACTTGCGTCGTCCATCTTGTCGGTCCAACATCGTGCCTTCTTCCTTCTATTCCGTCATTCGTAGGGCAGGTAAGCACATGTTCTTTCGCCGCCAGCTCGTCGACAATAAGTCGGAAATTTCGCAGCAGCTTGAACCATGGTTTTGCCCTCCATTTTGGAACCACTATAACCGCTCTCAGATGGGGATGAAGCAGTTTACTCCGCAAATAATGGCCCAAAAATCTTCTAATTCATTAAATGACGCATTTAGCCAAATTCTCCGGTACTTCTGTAAATCTCTCTCCTGAAATGGGCGCGCCGGACAGCAAAAATCCTCCGCCACTTGAGAATTAAGGCCGTCATTATCGCTAGCTCCATCTAAGTCGAAAGGTCCGTAGGTCTGAGAGTACTTCATGAAATATACCCCCTATTCATCATCCAGTCGCTAAAGTCCTTGCCCCTAAAGACTGGCCTCAATGTCGCTTGAGGTAACGGGTCTCGTACTTCTTATGTTCTGGTCTCTTCATGAGTCGCTGTAGGAGACGAAACCTCATCCTGCAGCTTGCCGCGAGCTGCCGACTCAGGTCTCACTTTCCCGGCCGGGATTTCTTCGTTTTGTCGTTCTTCTTGTTCTTTCTCTCTGGGCAGTCGATAGCGATGTGTCCCTTCTTGTGGCAAATGAAGCACTTGCCCTCCTTCTTAAATCTGTCGACCTCCTCTTGAGTGAGGCGTCTAATCTCGTACAGCTCCCGCGGCTTTTCTTCGGTCGCGCCATGCGAATCTTCCTCCGACTCACTGTCGGTCTCCTCCGCTGCCTCTGAAAAGTCGCTATCTTCTTCGATGGCGTTCAGTCGGCCTGTCGAACGTTGGGTCGTCTCAATCTTGGTCTCCGCTGCCTCCGCTCGTAGAGCTGCTTGAATCGCCTCGTATAGGGTCTTAGGGTTTTCAGGGCAACCTCCTTATGAATTGAGGGTCTCAAACCGCGCTGGAAATCATGTACGTTATCTTCTTCATGACGGTGAGGAAGCTCCAATAATTGTTCTCGAAAATAGTTTGCATACTTCAGGACCGTGGTTTTCTGTCGCGCTTTATCCAAATTCAATCTCGCTTGTTCCGCCGGTGTTCTTCCGCAGAATTCCTGAATTAAGGATTTCTCCATCTCAGAAACTCCGGAAAATCCTCCACCGACTTCATCTCCAGTCTGCGCAACTTGGGAGTACCACCACTTCGATAGTGGTCCTTCCAGAAAGCCAGATACCCAGTACACTCCTCTTTGCTCTTCAGGGCTAACGCTGTGATACCGTAGATACCCTCGTGCATGTCGGAACCAGTTTCTCAGCTCGTCGATGTTAGTCGTAGCGATGCTCTTGATCTTGGCCGGTTTGACATCGTTCGGCATCATGCTTGGCATCTCTCGCGTCCTCTCCGATCTCAATTGTTCTCCTCGAAGAAAATTCCCCGTTTCTCGGCTTCTGTTCACTCGTCCTTCAAAATGTCTGAAACCGTTGTCGACGTGGTCACGCAGTTGAGATAGCTCAGTCGAAAAAGTGTCAACTCGGTTACTTAGTCGTTATAGCATCTCGGTGACGTGTACCGACATAGGCTCCATCGTGGGACTCGATCCTTCTCGCACTGTCTGTCTTCCACCATCTGTCGACGTCGGCTGTGTCGGCCCAGAAGGCGCTCCCTCTGGTCGACCATCAACTTCCTCTGGTAGTCTCTCTCCTGCTCGGTTGGACGTCTTCGTCTCGTCTAGCTGTTTCTGAGGCTCCGAAACCACTTGTGAGGTGCTACTTTGGTTAGGCTAAGTTGGCAACCTTAGACTAATAGTAGAACCTAATCTCTCGATCTAATTATACAGCGTAGAGAGAATTAATAAGATTGTCTTAGGAACATGGTTTCTTACAATCTGGGTGTGGCGTAAATCTGGTCTGTACCGGTCTCTTCCTCTATGCCAGTAAGTCCCCGTCTTAAATATCCACACCCCAGGTGTTCTAGAAGAAACAACCGTAGAACCTGTAGCTTGTGCTGTTTGCTAACTAAACCAAACTATTACTAGTGATACAGGTTAACTGAGGTTATCTGTACCGGCTATCTAACCTTATCGCACAAGCTCATAGAACTATCTAGAGACGAACTATCTAGAAGAGATACTGCTAGTAACTATGTACTGTCGAGGGAAAATACGGCGCTACGGTTGTACTGCCGTGATGACAATAAAAGAGTCACCGAATATCGCTAAGATACAGGTACCATTTAGAGGAAATAAATAATGTCAGATACTAGCACTTAGCTAAATGGCTAGGATATGACAGCATCTTCTCATTCGATGAGACAAGAATGGAGCTAGACTGCACAACAAGCAGCAAGCGGAAGTTAGATAGAAATGTCGGTAATGGGGTGTCAGACCGTGGCGAGTGCATGGTAACAAAATCAAGTTCAACAGCGACTGCAGCACGCGAGCGCAACGGCATTGGCGAGGCACTACCTCCATACATCGTTTTTTCCTCTAATTGTAGCATGACGACTAGCTGGACGCGAACATGCTTAGAGACGGAAAATGAACGGCAAGAAGCTAGGCTGGCGTTTCAACCACAACAAGAAAGGCAACCGTAATTCAGACGGGCTAATGGATTACACTCAGACCGTTCTCAAGCCAGCCGCCCATATGGCAAAGCCCCGGTCAGAGCAACCAGGGCAACAAGCGGTGGTGATATGTGACGGCGTAGGAACTCACCTTGGGTTGCAAGTGTTGGAAGGGGCCCTCGAGAATGGCATGGAGATCCTTTTGCGGGTGCCAAACCGGTTAGCCTCTGAAAGCTAAACGCTAGCACAAATCTGTTCTAGTCTGTCTAGTTCTGTTGTTGCAAGATGGCAAATGATGTTGTCGAGAGGCAATTGATGAAAGATGTTTCACTGCTGTACTTGGGCAGTAGATGTTGTAAATGAACAAAGGAATTGTTAAAAGGTTCTGTCACCTCCCTCTACTGCACTGGGCTTAAATAGGTTTTAGCCCAGACTAGTCACGCCTGCAAGCTACGCTTACGTGTCAGGCGTTAGTGCTGCTCAACCGTCGTCATCCGCCTCGAGACGCGGCCTGCCTAGCATTGGGTCTCACGACGCGGCTCCTTCTGCATTGGAGAGCTCGCTCTGGCGCGTCATCTGGCTGGTTAGATTAATTATGCATATCTGTACGTACCGGGAGGTACTGGTCGTACTGTAGCATCAGCACCATTACAATATTGCAGTAGCGACGTACCCACGAGTATACGTCCGTCCTGTGGAAAAGCACGAATTGATATCCGTAACGAGTACCTGTACAATGTCCTGCAATGTACTGTTGCAGGACTGTACTCGTCACACTCGTACCCTCCCCCTCTTGACAGATCAATGAGGCCGCCGCGAGGCAGACCTCCGTGGTTCTTGGCTCCTTTACTGAAGCAGTTACTGGGACTCAGGAATGCGCGCTGGGAAAGCGTGCATGAAGTCAATGTACGCCTGAGTCTTGGCGAACTTGCGCCATTGGGGCGTCTCCAAGAATTCTTGTAACGCAATTGTTCGATGCACCTCGTTCAACCGGTGCCAGACAGGTGGAATGTCGTCATCACTGAAGTGCGTCATGAAGAGCAAATATTTGCCTCGTCGTCCTGGTAGCGACTTGATGCACACAGCAGAGATGTGTGAGACGTCGAACTCCTCGTCGTCTCCTTCAGGTACAGTTACCGGGACAGCTGGTCGTAGTGGAGCGGTAGAGCAGGGCCGTAAGTTATTAACGTGGAACACAGGGTGTAAGCGTACTGTCGCTGGTAGTTTCAATCTGTAACTGTGTTTTCCAATCTGCTCCTCCACTGGAAAAGGGCCGAGCTGTCTGTCTCTGAGTTTCCTGTTCGGTTGTCCTCTGAGAAAAAGATTTGCTGTGACGACTGACACCTTGTCTCCCTTAGCGAAGTGTGGCGCTGTAGACTGTTCTGTGCGCGCCTGCATCTCGTCCTTATGTAGCTGTAACACAGAGCGTACCAGGCTGTGTACTTCCTGTAACAATCTCAACCGTTCTGTTGCGTCTTGCGAAATTGGAATCGATGGTCGCATGCTGAAGAGCAGGTCAGGAGGCTCCTCAGGAGAAAAACCAAAGTTAGCCTCGAACGGTGTGTGCTCAATTCCGAGTGCACGCGAAGCATTGTACGCAAACTCCACTTGCGGTAAAAGTGTCGTCCAATCAGAGCCATCATAGCAACAGAAGCAACGAAGAAGCTGCTGAAACGTGCTGTTCACGCGCTCTGTCAGTCCGTCTGTTTCTGGGTGTCGGCTGGTAGACATGTTCAAACGCGTTCCAAGGCGTCTCCAAAGTGTCTGCCAGAAGGCGCTGACAAATTTCGGGTCGCGGTCGCTGATTAGCACACGGGGCAGTCCATGTAAACGGTAGACTCCCTGTAAAAACAAAGTTGCAGTTTCTTCGGCAGTAATCGACTCTGTGCATGGCAGAAAATGGGCCATTCGAGTTAGATGGTCTACTACAATCAGCACACTGTTAAAGCCGTTGCTCTCAGGCAAGTGTGTCAGGTAGTCAAGACCAACTGTGTGCCACGGTCTGGGTGGAACAGGCAATGGGTAAAGAGTCGCGGCCATCTGCGGTCGAATCTTCGCTCGTCGACATACGACGCAGCGTTCACAAAAATCTTTCACATCTTGGCGGATTCGTTTCCACCAGAATCTGTCGAGTGCTTTAGCAAGAGTGCTAGCAACTCCTCTGTGACCGGCTGACGAACTTTCGTGCAGCTCTGCGATCAATCTCAGTCGGAGCTCAGAGTTCTGTGGAATACAGAGGCGATTGAGACGCCAAAAGTACCCATCTCTGGCTTCTATCCGGCTGTCTCTTGTCCACTCACCATCGTCCCCATAAAACGAATCTCGTGAGAACCCCTCGCGAATGAGATCAGCGAACTCAGGGCTCAGCTGCAACGCGTTAACAGTCAGTGAATTTAACTGTGCGTCTTCAAACAGCAGCTGGGACTTCCGTCGTAATTCTCGATCTGACGGAACCTCGCCATCCCAAAATAAGGGTACTGTGGCCTGAGGTACGAAGTCTGGACGCCGGCTTAACGGGTCGGCTTCGTTCAGAGCTCCCTTGCGATATGCAAGTGTCATCGAGCCCACAAACGGTTGCAAATCCCGCAGGTATCTTGCTTGCCGCTTGTTCAGCCTGTTGTTCGGTTGCCTGAGCAGATGCCGCAGTGTGTCGTGGTCTGTTACGACAAGGAACTTAGAACAGCCTTCAAGATAGCACCTCCAATGCTTGACAGCTTCGCATACGGCCAAAGCTTCTAAGTCGTACGCAGAGTAAGTGTTACCACGCTCAGCTGGATTCAGCTTACGCGCCCAGTAAGAGACTGGTTGAAGACCGCCTCCTTGGTCTTGCAACAGGACTGCTGCAATCCCCACTGTTGAAGCATCTGTAGCCACGGTGAACGTCGCGTCCGAGCCGACCTCCGGAAGGATCAGGCATGGCGCGGAAATGAGCCGTAACTTGAGAGTCTCGAAGGCTTCCAAACAGGCAGGCGTCAGCGTAACCTTCTGTGGCTGGGACTTCCGCAGTAAGTCCGTCAATGGAGCCGTAAGGTCGCTAAAATGGTGTATAAATCTCGCATAGAAGTTGCAGAACTGTACGAAACTGCGAACCTCCTTCTGCGTCTTGGGCACTGGCCAGTCTGCAACGGCCTCGACTTTCTTTGTGGAAACCGAAATTTTCCCGGCTGACACAGTGTAGCCCAGATACTCCATTTCTTGCAATCCGAAAAAGCATTTCTTAAGGCGTAATTTCAGCCCTTCCTCCTTGAATCGCTGTAGCACTAGACGTAGGTGCTCCAGGTGCTCTTCCAGAGTTCGACTGTAGATACAGACGTCATCCAGGTAGACTGTCACGAACTTATGTAAAAAGTCGCGAAGAATGTCGTTCATCATCCTCTGAAATGTTGCTGGTGCATTGCACAGTCCAAACGGCATGGCGACCCATTCCATTAAGCCATCAGGGGTCTGAAAAGCCGTCTTGTGAACGTCCTGATCACGCACTCGAACTTGCCAGAATCCAGAAGCGAGGTCGAGGTGTGTGTAAAAATTCGCGTCCTTAAGTTCGTCCAGTGTGTCATCCACTCTCGGAAGTGGGTAGGCGTCCTTACGCGTAACCTCGTTAAGGCCACGGTAGTCAATGCACAGACGTAGTGAGCCATCAGCTTTCCGCACAAAAAGAATTGGCGAGCCGAATTCACTGTAGCTGGGGCGTATTAAACCAGCTTCCACTGCGTCTTTGAGCTGTCGATTAAGCTCAGCGCGCTCTGCCGGTGACAGTCGGTTCAGACGTTGACGTCGCATCGGGCCAGTTGTTTCAATGGGATGATCCCACTGTCGGCTTACAGGTGGAGAGTCGACAGGTTGAAGTAACTCCGGGAAGTCATCGAAGAGTGTCGACCGGAAGTTGTCACGTTGTTCTGCCGTTAGTTCCTCTCCAGTGTGGAAATCCGTCTGTTGTTCAGCTGCTGACGTAAGTTCGATGACGTAAAAATCAGCATGACGTCCTCTGCTGCGGCGCGTCTTGCGCATGAGCTTCTGAACTTTCGTAGATGACAGTAGCAGACACTCAGGGCGTCGTTCCTCGAGTGTAGTCTCCACAGCTGTACCGTCCATCAGTGTAAAAATTCTGGTTGTACCAAATTGTAAAGAGGCATGTTCGTCATCAAGCCATGGTAAACCCAGGATTAAATCAGCTGTGCGTAAATCACGTAGAACGTAAAAAGTCCGTTGAAATTCGTGTTGAGCCAGCTCAAACGTGACGTCACAGACTGTCGAAGAAGTCACTCGTTGTCCATTAGCGAGTCGAACTGGAGTCTTACTTGCAGACTTCCGAGTCTGTAAAGCAAAGCGTCGTACAAAGTCCTCTGACACAAAGTCAAGCGTCGCTGCGCAGTCCACTAATCCAGAAATGTGGTGTCCGCCATCAGGAGTTTTCACAGTCAGCTCAGTTCGAATTAACGGGCGAGCTTCCGTGAGGTCAGTCAGTAGTGCTGTAGCTGGCGAAGAAAATTGTCGCAGCGTAGCGATGGACTGTTCCGAGTCGTCTGTTGGTACAGGTACCGAGTCGGGTTGATCAGGTGCTGTAGGTTCTGAAGAGTCGTTAAACGCACAATCTGCGTCGACTAACCACAGCTGTACAGGCCAAGGGGCTGGAGCAACCACCTCCTGTTGCGCTGGGTTCTCCAGTGACTGACGTGTAAAAAGCTGTGTCCTTGCTGGGAATTCTTGATAAAGTTTCCAGTGCTTAGTCACCTGAGTAAATTTCGCCCACTTTGGTAGCACAAATACAGCCATCGTAGATGTCGGAGATGTTCGACGACAATCCTCAAAATGCTGCGCAATTTGCTCAGCTAACTCCCAGGGTGGATTGATGAACACCCGTTCTCCTGTCAAATCTCTGTCTAGAATCGAGTCACTCGGCGAACAGTGAGGTAAGTCACCGTGCGAGTTCAGACCTTCATCATCAGCACATCCTTCCAACGTGAAGTTGAATCGTGCATGCAGAGAGTCAAAGACTGAGTCAACCAGTTTCCAATCAACTGAACGTCTGGTTACAGGTTTACGACTCTGTCTCTGCTTAGTCTGACGACGACGACCTGCCACTAGTGTTACAGGTGTCGCAACTGTAGTCGATGGAGATGCCGAAGGTGTATCGACGACCTCTGTCGCTAGCAGTGTCTCAGAATGAACAGTAGATGTAGCCGGCTGCTCCAGTTCATTTGTAGAACAGCCTTGCCACCATCATTGCTTCTTAGGTTGCATCGGTGCCTTGCCTTTGAACTCCGGGCATTGGAACAAGCGGTGTCCCTTCTTGTGGCACTTGAAGCAAAGTCCCTCGTCCATGTGTCGTTTGCGCTCCTCAGGTGTCATCGCATTTGCAAGCGAATTAAAATCTTCACGACCAGATGTCTGACCACGTCCACCATTGTTGCCACCTCCACGTCCACGTCCGCGGCCACGTCCACGGCCACCTTTGTTACGTTTCCAGACGTTAGAGGCTTCCTCGAGAGGGTCATCAAGGTTGCGCTTGCGTGTAGGCTGGGCAGATGGTCCAGCAGCAGACCTCGCATTGCCTAATTCCGGCGAATCTGTCACGACGTTATTCAAAAAGTTTTGCAGCTCCACTAGCGTAGTCTGGTATCCTAGTTGAGCTCGGTGTGACTTAGCCAGTTTCTTGAGCGCATCGTTTGCCAGGCCATTAATGAAGCGTACACACTGCACTTCAGCTGTCAGGTTTTGACGAGACCGACGTAAGTAGTCGTTGTACTGTTTAGTGTAGATTGCGTAACTCATCGTGTTGCTCTGCGTAAAGTTCATCAAAGCGTTAATCGCGTCGTCCTGAATGTTCGGAAGAAACGTCGACTTGCGTAACTCCTCAACAAGCTCGTTGTACGTAGATGGAATTGGAGGCTGATTTTTCCGGTTCAACCACCACCCACCAAGGTGTCCAGAAAACTGTGAAGTAACCCAGAACACTGCATTGTACGAGTTAGCCGTAATTCCAAGCATTATAAAACGCTGAGGCTGTGCTTCAAGCCAATCCTCCAGTACATTAGGTACCTGACCATTCTGGTACGGTGAAGTAATAGCAGCCTTACGCTGAGTCTCCGTGAGAGTCACAGATAGTCCAGCAAAGTTGTGGGTAGGCATCGGCATTCCCACTCGTAAATCTGTAGGTCCCACTCCAGTCATTCGGTTGATGTGTCCAACAATCAGCAGCCAGACAGAACCAGAGTCGACCGTTGTAAACCGGGGGTACATGTGGAACTGTCTCGGGATAGACGTGTCGTCATGCATGACTGGAACATGTTGTGTCATTGCTCGATAGAAAGATTCCCACTGAGCCACGTAACCGAAGTGAAGTAATTCACTCTTGTGCTTCTTAGCACGAAGTAACCCAGTCTGTGCAGGCGTAAGTGTCAGACCGTCAATGTTGATGGATTCCGGGACGACGTAAGTGCCATCCGGATTAACTGTCGACTGTTCCAAAACAGCCTGCTCGACCTGAGCAGGTGTACGTAAGTTGTTCGTAGCAAACAGGACAGGAATAGATGCCGAGTACACGTAAACAAGCTGTCGTCCTTGAGGTAGTGTAACGTTAACAGGTTCACCACTCAACAGCGTCAAATCATCCGATGTCAGAACAAGACCGGTCTCCTCGTGTAACTCGCGAATAGCAGCGTCGACAGGCTCTTCGTTAGGTAAGACAGAGCCAGCTGGGAACCAAGTTTTACCAGAACGAGGCTCACGCTGAAACACCAACTTTAAGTCCGACGATTTAGTTCCTCCGACGTGAATTACCAAAACCACGTAATGTCCAGCTCCGAGAGAAGCCATCTCAACTCAAGCAAACAACGTCGAGCAGATCAACGAGCAACGAAAGCGTGCGTCGACCAAAGAGCTCCGAAACCAGTGTGGCGGTTAGCCTCTGAAAGCTAAACGCTAGCACAAATCTGTTCTAGTCTGTCTAGTTCTGTTGTTGCAAGATGGCAAATGATGTTGTCGAGAGGCAATTGATGAAAGATGTTTCACTGCTGTACTTGGGCAGTAGATGTTGTAAATGAACAAAGGAATTGTTAAAAGGTTCTGTCACCTCCCTCTACTGCACTGGGCTTAAATAGGTTTTAGCCCAGACTAGTCACGCCTGCAAGCTACGCTTACGTGTCAGGCGTTAGTGCTGCTCAACCGTCGTCATCCGCCTCGAGACGCGGCCTGCCTAGCATTGGGTCTCACGACGCGGCTCCTTCTGCATTGGAGAGCTCGCTCTGGCGCGTCATCTGGCTGGTTAGATTAATTGTGCATATCTGTACGTACCGGGAGGTACTGGTCGTACTGTAGCATCAGCACCATTACAATATTGCAGTAGCGACGTACCCACGAGTATACATCCGTCCTGTGGAAAAGCACGATTTGGTATCCGTAACGAGTACATGTACAATGTCCTGCAATGTACTGTTGCAGGACTGTACTCGTCACATGGAGCAACCCCTACCAGACACACAAGTCCAATGGCTCCAAGCGCTCAAGCTAGATGATTTTGTGGACATGTTTAAGCCATCATGGCAACATGGCTTCACCAAAGAGAGGAACATCATGGGGTGGCGAAAAGAGGGTATCATACCTTTCAACCGCAACGCTCTGTGGCAGCTACGGGGGGAGGAGGAAGCCAAGAGAACAACATGGGCAAGCGGAGCATCAGGGAATAATACGAGAATCACCTTAACAAACGAAAGTGCATCTACCCGAGCTTCCATTGAAAAAAATTCTTACAAGAAAGAGGAGTGGAGGCCACCAAGCCAAAAAAAAGGAAGAAAGGCGGAAAAAACCTAAGTCCGAGGAACAGGAAGGCATGCCACAACACGAGCACTGCCCTCCTGAAAAGCGTCGCAGAGATAAGAACCCAGAGTGCCATGAAGAGCAGCAGAAAGACGTTGCATGAATTCTCGTCGCAAATCCCCCAAAAAACGCCGAAACGGAAGAGAAGTAGATCGACGAACAAAATGCTGCATACGGACATAACTGTCAGAGCGCAAGGAACGAGAGTCAGCGGCCATTGAAAACATCTCCCCATTTCCCCGGGTCTACCCGTACCTGGTACTGTTCATGAAATGAATGTAATATCAGAAGTACCCGTATGCAGGTGTGGTACGGGCACTTTACCGTATATATGTCATCTGCACATGTACATATCTCTACATGATGTACCTGCTGTACTTCATCGCCCTGTGGCTGCGCAGGCCTTCCAGCATGCTTGCCCCGGTTGCGGCCCCACAGACCGTCTGTGCAGGAGAACGCGCTTTGGCGACGGCCTGTACCCGCAGCTCCTCCGCTAGCTCATCGGACGGGATATACTCCGCGGGTCACGGGAAAGTTGGACCACCTCGGCCCGGCGGTGCAGTAGTGCGAACTCACTGTATGGACACCGAAAATTCATCCCTGGCACTGCAACACGTACCTGTACCCCTCGAGGAAAGTGCTCAGTGTACGACAAAGCAGCTGGCCCGCCCGAACTGGTAGCTTCCTGCGTTTGACAGGCTACCCTCGGTGGCTGCCGTCAGCGGCAAGGCATGTCTGCCAGTCCCCACAATGCGGTGTCCTTGAGCATGGATACTGTGCTCCAAGCGGCGCCGCAGATGGCTTCCTCGAGGGTAGCCCTTGAGCCTTCCGTCGGCGGGGGTGCTGCTGCTAGGTCACCATACCCTGAATACCCTAGCTCCGCCTCATCATCTACCCCGCCCGCCTCGAGCATTGACACGGCGGGCGCTGGACAAGGGGAGGGAATTGAAACTGATCCCGGTAGAGACGCAAGAGGGAGTACTCGGGAAAATGAAACCAGCAGGGACACGACGGAGCAGGGTTTGTCGTCTCCGCGCCGGCCTCCTCCCAGACCGCAGCAGTCGCGTGGCGCTGTACGATTTTCGGGACCCGGGGCGGAGCCGACTCTGGGCTCCGGGGTCCCGGGCGTAAGGATGCCACCCGGCGTGGAAAACGAAGACATGGTGGTGCTGACACCCACGCGAGTTAGGGTCGACAGCCGTATGGTGCTGCTGCACTGCACCAGCAACTGGATCTCCAACTGCCTGCTCGCACTTTTCATTCTTTTCAAGGCAGGCAGTACCCGTACATCTCTTCCTTTTCTCTCAACCTTTTCCTCTCCCTTTCGTCTTTCTCTGTTTTAAGCTTGGATGCTTTTGTTGCTGACGCGTCTGTTTCTTTGATCTCTGATATATACTATCCCTCTGACCCGCTCTTCTGCGGCCCTGTTGACACAGCTGAACGAGTCTGTGGCGTGGAGCTGGTGGCTGGTGTTCCTGCCCACCTGGGTCCACCACTCCGTCAACGTTCCACTGCAAGGAGCCATGCTTTACTATAGAGTGAGTCAGACTATGCGTCAGATATTACCCAGCTGCCCCTCCTCTACAGCTCTCCACACTGGCCTGCCGCCTGGTGTGGTGTGGTGTGGTGTGGTCTAGTGTGGTGTAGCGAGCTCCTTCCACTGAATGCCCCATCATCTTTGGCTGACACTTTTCTCCCCTTCTCTTTCTTTCCTTTCCCGTCAGAGTCATTTGGTGGAGAAGCACATCGGGCCACCGCCCCCATCAACTAGCTCCCCTGCGCTCAGGCTTCAATATGACCTGCTGCGCAAAATCCGGATCAAGTCACACACCATGGACGCCCTCAACGCTCTCATCGACAGCTCTGCGTTGCTCCTTGTCAAGGTGGCTAGCGGCTTTTTTTTTGAGGGGCTTTACTTTTATCTCGTACATGCCGCCCGTAGTGTTCCGCTACTGAGCTTTTGTTGCATTGTGGTCAGATTCTACTTTGCTACCAGCTAAGTGAGAGACACGGCGACGTGGGGGAGTGGTGGAGCTTCCGTCTTGTGTTCTTACCGTTCTGGTTGTCATGGGTGCTGACGACTGGACTGACTTTCATGAAGGTGTGTGCGCGCTTGTATGTGCGTGCTTTTGTGTGTGTGAGAGAAAGAAAAATAATGCATGTGTAAATGTGCAGATGTGTGTGCGTGTTCGAAAATGTATGTGGGTAAAAGTGTATGCATGAATATGTGTGCGTGTGTGTGTGTGTGTGTGTGTGTGTGAAAGAAAGGGAGAGAGGATGTATGTTAATATTCATATGCGCGCGCGCGCGTGTGTGTGAGCGAGATATGGTATTCTTATGTGTAGATGTGGGTGAGAAAATGTATTTGGGTCTGTATGCACGAGTGTGAGTATGTGTCTGTCTGTGTCTGTGTGTCGCGATTGGATGTAAGGGGACATGTGTGGAGGTGTATTTTTGGTTTTTTGTTCTGTGAGCGTTGCAAAGCCAAAACTGATCCAAAACTGAAACTGATTCGATCGGCTGCTGCATTTCTGTTTACCCCAGGACAAGCAGGAGCGCGTGTTTGGGAGCGCGCGCGACTTGCAATACATTTTCTTCCTTTTTGTGGCCTGCAAGCTGGACGGCCGCAGTGACTACTCTTGGCGCATCGTGTTCCTCGTCCCCTGGCTCTGGTTTGCGGGCATCTTCCTGCTTGCCTCACTGGTCGGCACGCTCCTCATCCTGGCGCGCTTTTGGCGCCGCTTTACCGAGTTGCTGCTCCCCTTTGGCTTCCTCTCGCTCCTGCTGGCATGCATCCCCCAATTCATCTCCTACCTGGCGCTAGTTCGCATGCTGGACCAGGTGGGCAGCACCGGCACCTCTGACATCTCGTACGAGGTGGTGCTCCTCCCCAACGCAGCCTCGTGGTTCATGATGTGGGCTGCAAGTCTGCTGCTGGTCATCGGGCTGCGCCAGAAGGAAATCGTGCGAGAGAGGCTGCTCGCGGCTGGACATGTGTGGACGGCGCACGAGAGTCTTGCGACGCACCTGGGTAACGACGCGGTGGAGAGCACTCAGCGGCAGGTGGACTTGATGTCGGACGAGGAGGTGGCGCTGCTGGTGGAGGAGATGATGCGGGGGAAGACGAAGCCGTCGATGGTGGTGAGGGTGGGGGAGTCGCTGTACCGCATTCTGTGCGAGGGGACGGCGGTGCTGCCCACCTCGGACATCGAGACCGGTGATGCGCCTCCGCGCATGAAGCAGCAGGGCCGGAATGCCCAGCAGCAGCAAGGGACACCTGTGTGGTACACGATGCAGGACGAGATCGCGGCGATGAGGGGTAGCAGTGGGACGTCCCCGTGCGCGTTGTCGCCGGAGGTGGAGATGACGAGCATGCCTGGGCTGGTGTCTGATGAGGATGCAGCGGAGGGGACGGGGGCTTCGGAGGTTGGGGCGGGGCAAGTGCACCCGGAGCCGGAGGAGGACGAGGGCGGGTCGGGGGATGAGGGGGTGGGGACCGAGTCTGGTGCTGTGTCTGCTACTGCGAGTCGTGGAGCAGCTGGCAACGGCGATGATGATGATGATGATGATCTGACGTGTATAATTTGCTGCGACGCGCCCCCTACGTGTGTGTTTCTGACGTGTGGCCACGGCGGCATCTGCCGGCGCTGTGCCAATTTGCTCTTTGTGCGGCCCCCCAACGAGTGCCCCACCTGCCGACAGAAAATCGAGCAAGTGGTGGAGCTGGAGCAGGCGAGCAAGCAAGTGGGCGACGTCCTTAGGGTATTGTAGGGTCTAGGTTCATACTGACAGCCAATAGCAACGGTAGTGCTGCCAAGTTACTGCATGTCGCTGCGGCTGTGCTGCTGCTTTTTTTATCTATCCAGTCTTTCTGCCAACTTTGTCTTTTTTATATTGTCAAAATGTGTCTGCTTGACTTTACTGCACCTTCAAACGATAGAACATTCCGCGGAGTAGCACCCAAGAAAAACATGCGACATGTTTTCTTGCGGCGTTTGTTATGATATGACATTCAAGTGGAAGTGGCTGGCAGTTGTGATCCTGTAGTTTGTCACTTTGTCGACCACCGTCTGTGAGGTCCTTGGGAGATCTGTCATTTCTCCCAGCGCTCATAGTATTGTGTGGTCGGGATGCATGCAATCACGATTCCGAGTGCTTTGCGGCGGAAGGGACGCGAACGGTGAGGTGAAACTGGCAGCAGGTGTCGGATAGTAAAGTCGGAACATTTTGACACCACTATGTTGTATTGGTGGTGACGGTGCCATCAGCCGCGGTATTCTCAGACGGAGTTTCTTGTTTTCACGCTCATAAATTTGTAGAGTGCATTTGCATTCATTAACTCTCAGAGACAAGAGTGAAAAGTACATTCTACTTAGTCAGCTGGCAGGGCCCAAGCTTTCGTGCGCTTAGGCAAATCCTTACAATTGCTTTAAATGTTAGCAAAGAAATCGAACCAGGAAAAGGGCGAGTGAGGCGCCCAGGAATCCTCGAGCGGCGCGTGAGGCGCCGCTTGTCGCCTCCACGTGTTGCATTCTTGGCCTTGACTAGGAGTTTCTTTAGTTTAATCTGCTAGGTTTGTGCACAAGGTAGTGCTTACTTTTGCCATGGTTTGGATTCCAATAAAAACAACATGAGCACGGGCAGGGAAAAAGCTGCTTTGGATTCCGTGATCCTCTTGTCGTTCTTCCCCTTCTGTTTCTCCTCCCCTTTTCCATGTCCGTGCTCATGTTCTTCTTCTTGTAATCCGTCTTTACTGTGTAGGAAAGTGGCGATGGATATAATGCGAAGCCAATTTGAGCACGGCCCCGATGAGTGCTTTTTAACTTTAAGTACAGTCCTCCACAAAAGTCCGGACAAGATTTCGCAGCTTTGCAAGTAAGAAATGTAATCATGCGTCAGTTTTATTGACAAATCTTCTGAAATCCTAGGCAATGCTTTGGCGCCCAAGATGCATTGCGCCGACAAATACGGGGGGCGAAATCGAGCACCACCGGGCTTGTGTACTTGGGGTTATCGCGCCCGCACCCGCCGTGCGGCGCGCTCTTTCAAACAGTCGCCGTGCCGGTTAAAAGAAAACAGTAACGGGCGCACAACGCCGCAATATGAGTGCTTATGCGACGGTCGCGCAAATATGATGCATGGGCGACGGAGGGAGGAGGTGTTTGGCAGGCCGCTGTGGGGGAGACGCACGAAATCGCGTTTGTAGACTTGCCGCCGATATGCGCACAACCCAAGGGCAAGTTGCGTTCGGCCATAATTTTCAAACCATCAAAACTTTCTCAAAAATGTCTCAGGCATTTTTAAACATATGCCTTTGGTCGCGCCTTTGCAAAGCGCATCGAACGCACCTACTCCGGAGTTCAACCATTCATATATGAAATTTCTGAGAATTCCCAGAATTTCCACAATATTCCGGCAAAGTTGAGCCGCAGTGCCAAGCAACACCCATCGAATTCGGCTCACCTCACGAGGCGAGTTATGCGGGGTTTGTCGATAGATATTGACAATTTCCTTATTCCTACTGATTTACAAGCCCAATTCTGGACGTGTGCCACGCGTGGGGCGGGTGTGGTTGTCAAAAGTACGTACCCAAGCATTCCAAACACCACCGTCAAGGCGTCAACATGATGCGTCCCAAACGGACAAGTCGGACCTCGCCCCTCACCAAAGCCAATTGCTCTCGCATGTTTACACCGTGCAGTGTTTATCCAAACGTGTGTCATGTGGGCTTTTACTCGCTTGTTTTCCAAATACATCACCGGTGCATGTGTCGCAACCAGCCTCTCGGTGGGTTTGTTGCTAGGGGAAAATCTCTCATGGGAAGCGTTGAATGAGTGAAAAGTGCCGGTAGTTCTGTAAGCAAACTACAGTGGAGCAGTCGCTATTCGGGGATTGAAGGAAAGAAGTTACAATGTGGAATATCCTGTCACCGCCCTCCATTGTGCTAGACTATTTATAGTCTAGCGAAGCTCGCCTTCGGTCTCGTCACGCGTCACGCTTCCCCATGCATGTGTCGACGTGTCGACGTCCGTAGTCTTTCGTAGGCCAGGTTGCGTTACCAATTGGCCTCGTGCCTAGCGTCTGGACACATGAGAGAACTCACTGTGCGTACTGTACATACCGGGAGGTACATATACGTACAGTATTGCGGACATTGTCCTCGAGCTTCACCATGGCAAGTGTAACTGCTAGTACACTACATCCGTGGAAGGTACGGTATAAATATCGTAGCGAGTACTTTTGCTAGTCTTGTAACGTACTGTCACATGACAATACTCGCCACACATGCGGCGTGAACTTCCATGCTCCATTCACACATCCGCAAACCAAACCTCGCGCATTGAACACGGCATCCAAGTCTCCAAACCCCCATCCAACAAGTCCTGAAAAATACGGTTATGTGGAACACTAAGTAATATGCAGCTTGGTATGAGCACTTCAGCAATGCCCAAGCGTGGCGTTCAGAACGACGTGTGTAGTTCAACCAATTTCTTGGGAATCTACGGGCTTAATTCGACAAGTTCTACCTACGACACTCGCTTCAACCTCATGTCTAACTATCCCAAATGACGGCTAACTGCTTGCTTCCCGGCTCTCCTACACTTGGGTGGTATCTAGGTGTCATCGGACCTTACGTGGTGAGAGGCGAGGGTGCTCTTGACTGGCTTATTATTATGTTTAGCACGATGCATGTCCGGACTCTTGTGGAGGAGTGTACACATCGGCGAACGCTCACGGCAAACATGAAAGAAGAAACGCACTTGTCATACATGCGTTACAAGGTACATCGCACGAACACTCTTAAAAACGCTTTGCATAAAATGTTTTGACCCGACTTGTGGACTAAGCCGTCATTCGACTTGCCATGTGCTACGAGTCCCGCAACCAATCCGCCAAAAAGAAAAAAATGAATTGCAGCAATACAAGCCGAGCCGTTGTTATCTTAGGCCCCCATGAATAGATGCATGGTAGCGGTTGATTCTAAGGCAATGCCAGTCTCCGTGTTCCCCGTGCTCCATAAGTCGCCGATAAAAAGAACCAATACCGACTAAACAATAACAACGATGTTGCTATGAGAATATAAAAAATATATATGTCGCGTAGTCCACTTGTCTAATGTGCAAATTAAAATTGTCGGCAGACCAGCACGTTATGCGGTATGCTTTACATTGCTGCGGGGGCTAACTGATTGAGGTGGGTTGGAGTTTGTTTGCATGTTGCAATGTTGTCGACGGGGGTTGGTCTTGGAAATGGGGTCTCTCTATATGCGGTTGGTCATTGTTACCTCGGGTTTTGGAGGTGATAGAGTTTGTTGGCGCCCGCAATGAGAAAATGGTGTCGGTCTCCGGTAGCGGCGGTATTTGAGTACCACCTACCGGGCTAGAACCGTTTGCGTTGAGAGGATATAGCGAAACAGAGGTTGTGTCGTTCGGTGCGCTAGCGGTGATGAGGGGGTTGGGGGTGGGGGTATGCGTTCGCCGAATTATGGGATGGGTGAGGGGGGGCGGGGGCGGTGGATACGGAGAAAACCTCGGCTTCACCGTGTCGGTTTTCACGTGGATGGCCTTGATGTGTTGCTTATTCACCGCGAATAGAAGGGAAAGTGAGAGGTGTGGCTGAGAACGACCTTGCGTGTGTCATGCATCGTGGTGTCATACATGCGTTTATAATGATTCGAGGGACATGGCGCCGGCCCCGTTAGGATCCTCGTCGGTCAGCTCCGCGGCAATGGTGAAGGCTGAGGTATTAACGTCCACCGCCGATAGATTCGATAGGAGGGCAGCAACAAAGACGCGCCCCTCGGCGGTGCGAAGCTTTTAGTTAATGCTCAAGATAATGCTCAAATTAGTAGCAGAAATTCTCTTTGCGTCCTGCGAAATGAAAATGATGATGTACAACATGTACCGCTCGTAGTTCACTACACGGGTGCCGTCTAAGAGCCTTTTTGCTTCGGCCATGTACCAGTTTAGTATCGAAAAGTTCAGGCCGGGATCCCTATCCTTGGAGAGTCCAGCAAAACCGCTAGGGGCATTATGTAATAAACTTTTGGTCATGACTTTTAGTCGGAATACGACACAAAATTACATAACGTATCAACAGAAAAGTTACTATTCGAAATCCACATAACCCTCCGCCACGGAAAAAGAAACATACGGCAAGTGCCGTCGCTTAGTCCAATCGCCAGCCTCAAAGACATGTATGCTAGTCCTCTACCCTTTTGTATCTCACACCAATCACGTCCACCAAGAAAGAACGGTTAAGGCAGTCGAACACGTCCCACCGTTGGCATTTCCCTCCGGAGCTAAAGGGTCGTCCTACACAAAGCGAAAGACCACGCGTGCCGCGTGGTCACTTTTGTACGTTTCTTGTCGTGCTAGTACAGTTTCTAATGTGTCGATTTTGCCGTCCTATACGAAAAAGTGGGCACGGCGGCACGAACACGCGTGGTCGCCTATGATGCTGACCTAATTTAGCAGCGCAACTACCGCTAGCGACTAGCTAGTAGGCCATGATGGCATGGAGGCACGCGATGGCGAAAGAATTCTACCATTATCGCTAGCATTTAGTAGCGCCACCGTTTACCTCTAACCATAATATATACCCGCACCTTGTCTTCCTTCACGCGCACCGGTCAATTCAACGACGGGGGCGCGCCATCCCACCCGCACTT
This sequence comes from Tetraselmis chui, assembly GCA_026401115.1. NCBI lineage: Eukaryota > Viridiplantae > Chlorophyta > Chlorodendrophyceae > Chlorodendrales > Chlorodendraceae > Tetraselmis > Tetraselmis chui. The sequence goes on from JAPMLY010000625.1 coordinate 72,768, forward strand.
ACACGCTCTGCTACACAACTTTCAACAAGCGGGCGCCCGCCGGCGGCGCAGCGGCGGCGGCCCCGGAGGGGGGTGCGCTCGCAGGCCCGTCGGCACCTACCTCTACCTCCACGCGGTGGGCGCTGGTAACCCCATAGCCGTGCCACGCCTGGCACGGTAGGGGGCTGAACGAGGTACCGACAGCTGCGATCCGCGGGATCAGCAGCTGTCGGGAAGCCTTGTACGGAGGGTTTTGGAAAAATATAATATCCGTACACCAGCACATGGATCTCCCGCTCGGCCAGTCCGATATGTCTTTTCCGCGACTAAATACTCGCAAATACTCTCCCGACGATGGGGCGGGGGCGGCGTTTGCGAAATATTTTTTGGCGACGAGGGGTACGGACGGATCAGCGGAGGGACGAGGGTGTTGGAGCTGGCGGCGGACAGCTGGGAAGCAGCGCTAGAGACGGCGCTCGCTAGCAGTCGCCAGCCCTGCGAGAGCCCTAGGTCTCCCTTGGGGGCGAGGCATGATGCTACGCAGGACGGAGGTTGGTCGCAGCCGGAGGAGCGGCACGGTCTGGCGGCGGCGTTCATTAGGATCGCCCGCCGCCGGAAAAGCCCGGTACGGGGGGTTTTTGGAAAAATTCCCGTACCCACCATCTTTTGAGGACCGGCGACTCGATCCTTGTGTTCTTCCAACCCCTTCCCTAGTCGGTACCCGGTTATCGACAGGTTGCCTCATGCAGTGTGCCTAGGGTTATCGTAACGGCACACTGCTCGTAAAGGCGGCCCCCTAACAACGTAAACCACCGGGGGAGGGTACGGACGGCCACAGCGCGATCAGATAGGTGTTGGAAACATACGAGAAAAGGACATGGGACAGGAGAAAATCTGGCTCGGGGGCAGGAGAGCCAGCCGGACACCGTTTGCAGCCTAGTTCTTTTCTCTTCTCAGCCCCCGCAGGAGGAGAGAAGACTCGGCTAGGTGGCGAGCTGCGTCGAGAGGAGCGGCTAATACCTCGGGCGGGGTTGAGCACGGATCGAGGCGGGACCAACGACGACCTATGCGAGGGGGTTTTTTCACCTGCCTTTCCCCCCAAGCTCCGGCACGACCGGAGTCGCACAGGAGCCAAGGTTAGGCAGGTTCGCCTCGACCAGCTCAAGCTGAACAGCCTTGCTGATCAGCGACCCCGCAGCGGCTGGAGCAAGCCGCGTATCGTGGAGACTAGCGACATTTTTTTTTCATACTGTATCCAAAAAATATGTATAGATCAGAAAATAATAAATACCTGGATACGGGTATGTTTTAGACGGTATCGTTGCTGCCATTGGAGAGGTTGGGATTAGTGGTTCAACGGTCTACCTCACGCTTCTAAGTCCAGCTAGGCATAGCATAAGGGGGGGCCCAGAGACTCCAGCCGGTTTTACTGGTATTGGAGTAAAATATTTCAATATTTCAATTTCAACAAGCGACAACCTAATTCATATTCACCAACTATCTATCCATGCATCCCCTAGAAGCACACATTGTGACCTTTTTTCATTATTTTCCCTTAACCTAGGCAAGATTCCCAAAGATCGCGTCGGGAGTAGGCGCCGGCCGGTGGCCCGCACCGTAGTTGTGGGCGCCGCCGCGCGGGCAACCGATCACTTCCGTCCGTCCCCAAATCGGCGACCGACGGGTGAAAGAGGGGAAGCTAGTTATGATAGCCCTTACATTTTAAAGTTTATTTTGTGGTGATTTTCAGGGAATAATGGTGGTTGTGGCGGTGAGGCACGGGGCTGGGTGAAGAAGGTTTCACTAGATCCCTGGCCACATGGACCACGCGGGCACGCAAAGACCGCGCGTGCTTGTCACACGGCCTATGCGTGCCCGTTACAACTCGTCACGTGTCACGCAAGGCACGCGTGGTCGCGTGGCGTACTTCTACGAGTAATGTGTAACATTACGTACAAAGAACGTAAAGGACCACGCGGCATGCGTGCTTTTTCGCTCTGTATAGGACGGGGGCAAGTCGAGGCGCCGGTAGATTACTCGAATCGACACTCGACACCCGCGGAGTGGGTCGTGGTAAGAGGGTGTCCTAAGGGCTTGGTGTTCTACGGGTGAGATAGCTTGATTTTCTCTCTCGGCCAAGGAGAGAGGGGGGGTATTTGTGGCGGCTAGCGGGATAGAGAGGGCGGGCACCGGAGTCCCCGGGTCGATCCTTCGGGTCCGAAAACGGGGTTTTTTGAACAACCTGTGAACTCGCAAGGTTTTTTGACTACGTCCACGTCGGTCGGGAGGTAAGCGCGGAGGACGGAGGTCCGGGCGCCGGATGCTGAGCCAGGATCGGGGCGAGGAATTTTGCATTTGGCGTACGCGACGGGGAAAGAGACCTTTCGAGGTTTTGTTAGCACTAGCATCCCGTTGCATAGTACTTATGTACAAGGTAGCTATTTGTCATTCCAGTACTTAGTGTTATCCTATTAGCGGTACTCTATTCATCCCTATTAGTGGCGGTTGGCCGGCCTTGCCGGTGCCTTCGCCGGCCGCCATCTCTCTCCTCTCACTTCTCTAGTCACCACAGCCGGCCCCCTTGTGGGGCCGGCACGACCTCCGTGTAACTATCCGTTCCCAACTCTAACAGGTTATGGGCCCTCCACCAAGTTACACTATAGAAGAGCGTGTGTAAAGCGCTCGGCGCCACGCTAGTCCTACCTACTCCCACGTAAAAAAGAGTAGAGCGTGTGTAAAGCGCTCGGCGCCACGCTAGTAATTCATCGTCCCACCGACCCCAAGCTTCGCCTTCGAGCTGGTTGTCCGCGACTGTCCTACCATCTCCCACGTAAAAAGGAGAAGAGCGTGTGTAAAGCGCCCGGCGCCACGTTCGCCCCACCCAGCTCTCTGTCTCACCTAGCCTTCAGCCTACCGATGCTCTCGACCGGATCTGGTTTTTAAGACCGACCCGCGAAAATTCGGCCCGTGCGTACTTTAGTTAGTACTGTTATTGTTTTTTTCCCGAGGCAATGCCGCAACGCTCACCTTACTTAGCGAGGAGCTTAACTTTCCCACGGCGAAAAGGGGGAGTCAACACGAGCGCCCGTCTATGTTTTTTGCGTGCCTACACGCTCCTAACGGCCTTGTTGGTTGTGCTTCTTCCTCGCCGGTCGCTCTCATGCGTCGGCTAATTCGCCCGGGGACAGTTTTTCCCGCTACATATCACAAGAGTAGATTACGCAGTACATTTGGAACCGCTTCTTATCGGCAACTCGCTAGTAGTGGCACGTTCCTGTGAGCATATGTCGTTACACTTACTTGGCGTGAGACACCCGCTACAAGCACTACACCTTCGACCAAGATGACACCTTCCTCAACCAAGCTAGGACGACGTCAAGACCTCGGCTACCTTGAGAGGGGGTGTTAGCACTAGCATCCCGTTGCATAGTACTTATGTACAAGGTAGCTATTTGTCATTCTAGTACTTAGTGTTATCCTATTAGCGGTACTCTATTCCCTATTAGTGGCGGTCGGCCGGCCTTGCCGGTGCCTTCGCCGGCCGCCATCTCTCTCCTCTCACTTCTCTAGTCACCACAGCCGGCCCCCTTGTGGGGCCGGCACGACCTCCGTGTAACTATCCGTTCCCAACTCTAACAGGTTTAGAGGTCTGAATATTCCTCGTGGATGAGCTGGCGGGTCTCAGGGGACGATGCGTAAATCAATACCCTGCTTTTTTACCTTGATTTTTATCCGCCTCCTTGTTCCATTCACGCGTGTGGCTTTATATTTGCTTTATTGATTGCATTTAAATTTGTTTCGTATTTTCCATAATTTTCTGAGCTATTCAGGTTTCAGTCTAACCATTTAATACCTGTATCATATTATTTTATCAACGTTTAGCGACTGGGAGTCAGATTATGCCAAAGATGACAGCTTGCTTACATTTTGGATAAACAGGCACTAAAACACCTATTCAGAGGTGTTATTTCTATTCAGCGCTTGATTTGGGAAGGGTGGGTGGGTTGCGCGAGCCGAATGGACGAGCGCAAAGGCAGAAGGTGGCTGCTACCAGCTAGAGGAGCTCCTTTATAGGTAAAGCACGTGGGCGTCCGCCGCGGACAATTTACTGCGCTTGTGACGCTTTGTCTCCGCACGTTGCCTTAGGCGGACTCAACATGGTACGTTAACTAACCGTTAAACCCCGATATTTTACCAATATAAGAATTTAGCGATTGGGAGTCAAATTATGCCATTGAGATAGACTGAAGGTCTGCATAGGCTACTAATCCGGGGGTTTGGCGACTAGCCAGCCGAAGAATAGCCAGGCCGCCGGGGTTTCGCTCATGGTGGGGTCGATGTACTTCCCAGTGACGACGTCGTTGGTTTTCGACCAACCACCCATGTAGCGGATCTTGGTGGAGGTGCGCCGATGCATACGGCTGCGGACGCCGCGCCTTTCCGTAGACTATGCGATGTGCGCTTGAATTGCGTGGGGGGTGCAACGACAATGGTGATGCACGCCTCACGAATCCACTCGGTGATGGTACCGGCCGTCCACGTGTGCGGCTGGTCCTCGGGCGTGACGGCCCAAAAGCAGTTGGTCCGGGTCCCGTGCCGAGTTGACTTGCTCGCTCGCGCCTAATCGTTTCCACTCGGACGCTCTGTTCCGCACGCGGTATCGCATGAAGTTGGAACGGTCGTTGCAGGACGTGGCGCGGCGGGTCACACCGTCAGGCGTTCTTGTCCGGGTTCTTGGCCTTCGTGTCTTTGGGGTCGGCGGTGGTGGCTTGGGCTTGGGTTGGGGTCGGGGGTTCCGAGTCGGTGTTGGCCGGTCGGGGGCGGGTCGGCCGGGGGTCTTGCGCGCGAAGGTAGCTCCCGCGGCGGCTTTGGCGCTAGCGAGTAGTGAACACTCGAGGGTTTTGTCGATGAACGCTCGGTGTAGGTTGTCGTACTCGGAGGAGGCAACGTCCGGTCGCGGCTTGAGGAACCGCTCGTAGGCGAGTTCCGCGAAAATGCGGTCCGAATCGCTCGTCTCCCCTCCGCCCTTGGTGCGTCGGATGTGGGATATCCGCACGCGGGCGGCCTCCTCGAGCGCGATGTGGGTGTGGTTGCTTTGACGCAGGGTGACGACCGCCGCCGCGAACTCCGGTGAGTCCTTGGGATAATTCTGAATGTCTTCCAGAGCTAATACGCTCGCCGCGTTAGCGCAAGCGGCGTAGGCGGCGTGACATGCCGTGGCGCGGTATTCTTCGAGCGTGGCGTTGTGCCGGCGGGCGGAGAGGTGGCGGTAGGTGTCACAGGTTAGCTTCCAGATTTGTGGGCCGTTGAGATGTCGGGGGGGTTACTCGAGGCCTCGGGCAATGTAGGGTCCCCATAGCTCTGAGTCGATGTGGTAGTCCTCGTCTGGCAGGGCTGCTGGGGGTACCGTCGTCGCTTGGGCTAGGGCCAGGGGTCGCACGGTGGGGTCGATCGAGGGTCGCTCGGTCGGCAGCTGGGCGCTACGGGCGTCGTGCTCCGCAATTCCACCCTTCGGCGTGTCGTTTACGCCGACGGGACTGGCTAGCTGTGTGCTGACTTGTTTGGCCGCTGCTAGTTGAGTGATGATGGTCGAGCTAAGCGTGGCCGTTAGTTCGGTAAAGGCTTGCTAAAAACGGCCATTAAGTCGCTCCTCTGATGCGGCACCGTTAGCGAGTAAGCGTTGCTCATGTTCTTTGAATTCTATTGATGTAACAAATTCCGGCGCGTCGCGAATTTCGTCGTCGACTTCTTTGTCTATAGCCATCGTATATTGAGCAAGATAAAGAGTCTTGGCCGTGGTAGACGCGGTCGAGGGTAAGTTGTCACCTTGCGCAGCTACGAGAGCTACGATGCATGTTGCGCGAGCCGAATGGGCGAGCGCAAAGGCTGAAGGTGGTTGCTACCAGCTAGAGGAGTTGCTTTATAGGTAAAGCAGGTGGGCGTCCGCCGCGGACAATTTACCGCGCTTGTGACGCTTTTGTCTCCGCGCGTTGCCTTAGGCGGACTGAACATGGTACGTTAAACCCCAATATTTTTCCAATATAAGAATAATAAATGACAAATACACAGTAAATTTTATAAAATCAATTTCTTACAAGAAAATGCAGTGGAGGCCACCTAGCAAAAAGAAGAAAAGAGGAAAAAACCAAAGCCCGAGGAACAGGAAGGCGTGCCACTCTAATACCATGTAAAGCCGATATTCACATTAGAAAAAAGTACACGGCTCGTAGGAACACGGCTCGGCCGGTACACGGCTCGCGGGACAAAAAAAACACGAGCCGTGTTCCTCGCGCTTTCTGATATTCACATTAGACCGGTACACGGCTCGGACCGCAGTACATACGGGCTTTGTATCGGGCTTATTATCCTACGGCCTTTTCTGCGCAGTCATCCCGCCAGCACACACTCTCTCACCAACACCTTACCGCACCCGCGCCCGTTCCACGATGCTGGATCCGAGGCGCATCACCCTTGTATGGGCCGTGGCCTTGATTTTCGGCTTGGCGGCACTCGTGAATGCCGTTCCGCCCGAGCCAGATGTGGTGGTGGGTACGGACCCCTCCGCCGGGAGCGCAACCTCAGCGTACTGGTGCAAGTAAACACACACGCACGGCCACACACACACACAGACGCACGCATACATACGCACCCGGCCACACACGCGATCACACACACACACGCTCGCATAAGGTCACAGCATATACGCGCACGCACTCTCCCGCACACATAGTAAAGTCATACGGTAAGACCCACATAGATATATAAGTGGATGCGTGATGCGTCTTCCGGCGTACAACCGCGTAACCCGTCGGACCCGAAATAGACTGCCGTCTAGCCGTGCTTAACAACTTACGAGTAACCATTCTTTCTGCGCGAACTGTGCATTTGAAACAGTCGTTTGCCCGTGCACGAGCGCGCCTACGTATTGCCAGCTCATCAGGCAGCCGTTGCTGCGAGAGCCCGATAGCGTGTGTGTTTTTGTGTGTGGCTGGGGGGGGGGGGGGGGGGGTGTATGTCTCTGTGTGCCCCTCTCTCTATCTCTCTCTCTTTGTGTGAATCTATGTGTGTGTGTGCGCGCGGGTGTGTATGTATGTCTCTGTGGGCATCAACATAAGCAGCAACAGCAGCAATAATAGATGTTGAAGTAGAAGCATAAAATAGTAAATAAAAACGATAGCTACACAAGTAAAACAAGTGTGCCTGTGTGTGTGCGTCTCTGCGTATGTGTGTGTGTGTGTGTGTGTGTGTGTTTTGCATCAGCTTCCCAAACATAAGAATAACGACACAGTTATTTACAGCTTAAGTTCGGTGATCCTGTTGTGTCTTTGCGGTGGCGTACACTCAAGCTCTACCCCCTCACAGCAACCGCTATTTTTGTATTAGACGCTTGCGAAAATCGCCTACGCGCCCACTCGCCGGAACTCCCTCCTACTAGAGCCGTCTCCGTCCTGCAGCGTGTTTTTTTTTTATCCCGCGCTCCTCGAAGGTAGTCTCCGTTCCTGCGGGCCGGATTGTTACCGGGAACTTGCCCGGCCAAGTGCATCCCAAGCGCTCTCCGCTACCGTCACGCCCTCCCGACCACCTGTTGACCACTTGCTCCCGACCAAAGTAGAAAGGGGGTTCCCTTCACCGTCCAAGAACTCGCCAGCAACCTAAAGCGGGTGGGGTAGAGTCATATACAAAAGTTCGCGAGTCGGGTTGTGACAAGTCGGGCAGGTGGGCAAGGCGGGCGGGTACCTCAAAGATCACGCCCGCAACTTCCGCCTTGATGTCCAGCCACTTTGATGTAACTTATTTATCCGCCTCTGTCCAGTGCCAGCTTCCGGCTTGCGCGCCCCCCTCTTCGGAACATTTTCTCCGAGGTATAACGGGCGGACTGTGCTAGCGATGCTAGACGGGGCTATAGGTGGTGGGATACTGCGTAGCGAGAGTTGAAGAAAAGGGCGGTATGGTCACATTTTTTCCCCTACCTGGTTTTCGCCGTCCGCTTTTTCAATTTTCACGTCGACTTTTTTGGTCTCATTTATGGTCACATTTTAGCTCCACCGAGTTCTGCGGATAGACTCTTCCGGGGCGGCGAAGCCGCGCGACGAAGTCGAGAGTCGAAGACTCGCGACGAGGAGCAGTTCGACGGCGCAGCCGTCGGACACCCGGCTAGTGTCGAGCTCACAATTTTGCTCGACCGAGTTCTGCGGATAGACTCTTCCGGGGCGGCGAAGCCACGCGACGAAGTCGAGAGTCGAAGACTCGCGACGAGGAGCAGTTCGACGGCGCAGCCGTCGGACACCCGGCTAGTGTCGAGCCCTCAATTTTGCTCGACTGAGTTCTGCGGATAGACTCTTCCGGGGCGGCGAAGCCGCGCGACGAAGTCGAGAGTCGAAGACTCGCGACGAGGAGCAGTTCGACGGCGCAGCCGTCGGACACCCGGCTAGTGTCGAGCTCTCAATTTTGCTCGACCGAGTTCTGCGGATAGACTCTAGAAAAAACAAACACCCGGCTAGTGTCGAGCTCTCAATTTTGCTCGACTGAGTTCTGCGGATAGACTCTAGAAAAAACAAACACCCGGCTAGTGTCGAGCTCTCAATTTTGCTCGATATGGGTAGGGCCGGCCGTTATGGTCACATTTTTACTCGACATGGGTAGGGCCAGCCGTTATGGTAACATTTTTGCTCGATATGGGTAGGGCCGGCCGTTATGGTCACATTTTTGCTCGACATGGGTAGGGCCGGCCGAGCCCCGCGGATATACTCTTCCATCACCAAACAGTACACGCTCCGCTTTTCTCACACCTCGTACACCACCGTGTAGCGGAACGTATTGTCGCCGCCGCCGTGGGAGCTCCCCTCGTTCAGCACCTCCACCCCGTCTCGCAGGATCCGCAGCCCCGGCGTGTACCGCGGGTGCGACCACGTCCCCTCGAACGTGCGCGGCCCCACGCGCTGGCTGTAGTCGAACAGCGTCCACAGCTTGGAGCCCTCCCAAGCGCTCGACCACATCTTGCGCTTGTCGGACTCGCTCAGCGAGCCCGCAGTCAGCTCCGGCACCGGCTCGGGGACCTGGAAGTAGCTCCAGCCCTCCCCCAGCTTGGCGTTGTCCGGCGACGGCACCAACCCCTCCGTGACCACATCCCACACAAGGACGGCATTCGTGCGGGAGGTCACCGATACGAAGAATTCCCAAACCGTCGCCGTCCTGTAGCTCCCGACCGGCTGCGGCCCCGCCGTGTTGCCGCGGGCATCAAGGAGCTCCACCCAAAAGTAGTTGGCCCCGGGGTCCAGCCCGCTCACCGTGTTGACGCCATCCAAATACCTTTTGACGCCGGTAGCGTGATTTTTCGTCGACGAGTTGAGCACCGCCGCTGTGACGTTGGTGTACTCCGACGGAACTTCGTCGACGGTGTTTCGGTAAAGCCGTACCTCGGTGACACCATTCATTTTATGTATGAGTAAGATTTTTCGATGCACCCGGGGATATTCGGAGCGTTCTCCTATAGCCGGCTCATCACATTGCTCGTGTGACGGATGAAATCCCCCTCCGACGTATATTCGGCATTATTCAGGAGGCGGAGCGTGCATTCCGTGTTGATATCACGAACGACCTCGCCGAACCGTGACGAATAATCGTTGTGGCGCTCAGCTTTATTCGGCCATTCCAATCCCCGATTCACCGCAGCCACGGACCCGCTGAGAAGTGAAAGGCATCCACTGACGATGGCGGGAACCCCGGTGGTAGCCGAAGGCTGCCCGATCCCGTACGTGAGATTAAGACACCCCACACCGAGACTCAGTGCGACGGTGGTGAACAACGCCATGTCCGCACGCCCCTTAAAGAAAGAATACGAATCCCCATGCAACCGCCTGAGTTTTTTCGCATGCGTACGCCACTTCTCAAGCAAGGGGTTTTCGATCTGAACGGCGGCCTCGCTTTCACTCATTTTGTTTTGACCTTAGAAAAAGTGTGCCGGGTCTAATGTCAAGTCCTCCCACATCAATCAAGGTAAGCATCCGCGGCTCCTCTACCGTGTTCCCGATAGAATTTTTTCGTATGCAAGTCGTGAATCCCATGAGGTAGTTCCACGGCGGGAGGTAGGTGGTTACATCGGGTCTATTGGTGTCCGACAGCCGCAGGTTTGTTTGGACAAGTGGCATTGTGTGTTACTACGTGTCGAAGAAAGAAAGCGTGATGGTGACACTGAAGGCGTCGGCGGGGTTGACCTCTATAGAGCTCTCCGCCAGTTCCGGGGCTGAATCGTCCTCATCAACGTCGAAGATGCCGCTGGTTTCAGATTGTGGCTCGAAGATTTCCACAAAGCCCTCGTGCAGCCCCGGACGCAAAACACTTCCAGGGAACTTCGCCGTTCCGAGCGTATGGCGGAAGGTCATGCTTCTTCGTCAGGTATTTGATAGAAGGTGAGACAAATTACGTACGCAGTTGACTCGCTATTGCCAAGCTCAGTAAATTGCGTCGCAGTCCGCAGTTGAAGGTCGATCTCACCTACATTGTCAAGCGGCCGCCGAATGGGTATGCCTACGGTGTCTTCGTTCACACCTTTAAGGCTGAGCTTCTGTCCCACGTAGCTCAACGCGTCTTGCGCGCGTGATCCCGGGAGAAATCCAAGGACGCTTAGGCCTTGGTACGGGTCGTCGACGAAGGTTCTGCTAGTGATTGCGATCCCGTACGCCTGCGAGCCGTAGAGGTGAATCAACGAACAATGCGAGACCGCGACCTGCCACCTTGTACCGTCGTTGCGATCAGTCCGAAACGTGCGGAAGTCGACGGGGACCCTTTCGTTTGGTCCGCGGACATTCATCCACACGTGAAAGAAGGGCGGGGACAAGCTACGCTCGGGCTCTTCCACCCAGAAAACGAGGCTGAAGGTGTAATCGTTGACGAAAGTAGGAGTCCATGGAAGCACACTGGTTCTAAGCTTCGTCGGGCCCTGCAGGAGGTAAAAAGACATATCCCCTCTTACTAGACGCGAGCCGTCACATATCCCAGCGCACGTGTTGCTTTGGACGTACGACGAATCCGCCATTTCGCCAAAGACATTGCCGCCGCGCCAAGACTGCAAAAGAGCTAGGATTGAGTCGTTGTTAGCGGGATCCCAGGTCTTATAGGAATTTGATTGTTGGATCGACGGGGAGCACAATAAGATTGAAAGGGGGTCGGGCTCCACACCTGTGAAGCCGGTGATCGGTGTGCACCACTCCAGCGCAAAGCGAACATGGGGTTGACCTTGGAAGCCGCTTCCGTTCTGAAAAGCGGGCGTGCGGACTGTGAAGGCGTATTTCTCTCCGCTCAACCGCTCTTGGGTGCTAACGACTATTCTACGCGCGACCATTTTGTTTATGCTGCAGAAAAGATCATAGTAAGGTCGCTATACAAAGGCGCTCACCAGTCCATCTGCTTCAACCCCAATGTACCCACCGTAGTGACTAAAGACGTCAACGGTGAGACTGGAGGTTAACTGAGACTCAAACTGAGCCGTTAGGTGACTCACACTCGTGCTCACGTTCACCCCGTTCTCACTGAACTGACTTTTGTGTGACTGTGACTCTAGGTCGGTGGCTATGAGATACTTGCCTTCGTTCGCAGCCCACGTGTCCGAATTAACGATCCCCATGTGTTCCAAGCACCCGTACGCGTGGAAGGCCTTTTGTGCCTCAGCCCACGCCTCTGGATTCGAGTCCACGGGCTTCGACGGTGTCAGTACTCCGTTTATGGTAAACTGGTATCTCCCACCATTACCGATAGGATTATTGCGGGTTGATACATACTTCTTTGTGTTATAGTTGTCCTCGTCTTTTCGGAAGATGGCAATCAACGTCTTCAAGGCCTTGTAAGGGCTGGAGAACGCCATACTCATGGAGCCCGAACCGTTAGACGCGATCCAGCGGTGCTGGGAGTACGTTGTGTAGGGAATAATTAGCCGCCCACCATTTGCTTCAAAAATTGCCCGATCGACGTCGGGGGCCAGATGGATCATCTCTCCCACGTACTCGACGTTTCTTAGGACCCATGGAAAGTTATTCTGTTGGACCTTCTCTTGATCTCCCAATGTGAGCTCGAGGGTTAAGTGAGTCCTATTCATGCTGCCGACCGGGAGATACTTCTGCTGCATGGAACCAACAATAGAACTCATCAGAGGGATGCAAAAAACTCGCGAGGATCCTCCGTCAACATCCTCCCCGAACCCCTCCGCGACGCTCCCAGCGAACGACATCTGGTTCGTGGAGCCGGATAGGTCTAGAAGCGTATGATAAAGAGCGTTGTATTCCTCAATGTTCTCAAGCACACCACCACCGGCGCCCCCGCTTGCTGAAACTTTGAGTGCCCGAATTAGGGCGTGCGCGGAGTAATCCAATACAATTTTGTTAGTATCCGTCTCATCAAGGTTATGTAATTCGAATTTCAAATAGCTCTGCCTGCAATTCAAGTACTCCCCCCGGTTTCCCGTAGGGAGTACGAACTTGATCGTATTACCCGGGCTGAACCCAGACGTTCCGTTCTCGGGATAGATATGCACCCTACTCTTGGTCGCCGGCGCCGCCTTGGGCTTGATCCCGTACACGAACGAATCGCTGATAGAGCTTCGCACTTCGGTCATGGTATTGTTTATAGTAACGTTACAGAAAAAATTTTCGTTAGCTAACCTTTTTCAAGTTTTGATCTTGGTCCTCTCATCCGACCGTACGCGGATCTGACAGCCGCAGCGTGACCCTTCATGCTATTTAGATCTGCCCCCTTTCCATCGAGAATCCCCTCCACGCCCCCCGCAATACCGCCGACACCGCGGGCAATGGCGCCGGCTGACGCGATACCAGCCCCGAGAACTGGATTGAAGGCGGCGACCGGCGCAGCTGCTGAGAGCATCCATCCGCCGAGCTTGTTTCCAGCCACTCGAACGCCGTGTGCGACCTTTTGGCCGATCGTACGAAGGTTGTGCAGCTTCTCGCCGATGAAGTGCCCGAGTCCCATGGTTATGCGTGTTTGATATAAGCCCAGATTTTTTTGTTTTACATGGGTGCTTTACCCTTTTCCCGCCTTATCGCCTCCATAACGTCACGGAGGGTTATGTCGGATTTAGGGATTGGCCAAGGTCCATCCGGAGAGAGATTTTCGAAAGTGTGAATGCGTTGTCTAACACCTGAAGTTGATGGTGCGCCAGTCGGAGTTTTTGGCTTTTCGTCTACGGGCGCCACCACGTTCTTAAACGGGTCTTGTCGTTGCATTTCTGGAGCAGGCCAGCTGTTAACGTCCACTGGTTGCTGAATTATAATGGGTGCCGGCGAGGGGGTGACCATTGTCCACCCTCTGCTAGGGGGGAGAAGTTGGGACATAGGATCGTTATTTACGCTCTGCACGACGCTGACCCGGACATTATGATTGCGTGAAGCTTTGGGTTTAGGCTTTGGTTTTTGTTTCTTATCGGTCGCCGGTTTCTTTGGCTTCTTTTCCACAGTAGTCTTGGTCTTTCGCCGCGGCATTGTTGTCATGTATACCTATACGGTCGAAATTCTTATACAACTCCCCCGTTCCCGTGTCGGCAAACATGAAGGCATAGGGCCGGTCGAAGACAAACCTCATTACATCCTCCGCCTCCTCCCGGGGTAAAGCTATCAACTCCTCGAATATCGCTGTGGCTTCCTTTTTGTTCCTGGGTTTGTACATAAGAAAATGAGACAGTGTTTTTCGGATACCTAGTGGCATGGCATTGTACGACTGCACCAAGATCATGATGGATAGCCGGTAGTGGCGCCGGTTGTAGATTAGGTCACGCAGCACACGTTGGATTTCGTTGTCTTTGAGCGCCGCAGTAACGTCGTCGAGGACCAACAAGCTATTCTTCTCTTTCTCCGCCGATTCCTTCACCGCCTCCCGAATTCCGTCGAGGGTCGCCCAATCTAGGTCGTCGTGCATCTTGTTGTGGTTTTTAAATATGTTCCGCTTCAAACTCGCCACGGAGTGAGACGGCATGACAACGTGCACGTGATGGAACGCTCTGCGATAAGCTTGCATGGAGGATAGTAAGTTGATGAGCATGGAGGTTTTCCCCGTGCCCGCGGATCCTATAATTGCCATGAAAAAGGGGCGATTTGGAAGGGGATCGACGACTTGTTCGTGTATCTTTTTGTCACACAGAAATACCGGTGCCTTTACGCGGAACTCTGAGTGTTTTTCGATGGTGAACCGCATTGTTTCAAGTTCTTTCTTTTGTAGTATCGTCTTATTTCTTTTGGAGCCACTGTTGTAAGTAATACCGCATACGTATTAGTTGCAGATAGCTACTGTAAGCTACTCTAGATATGATTAGTACATGTCTAGATCGGACATACCGATAAACTGTTTGACTCGGTACAGAGCTGTCGCTAGGCTACAGCTCTCTCACTTCTGTTGTCCCGACACCACGCCTGTAGGCTGGTTGTCGCTGTAACTGTTCCGTTTGCGGGACTGTGACTGTAACTACGTTTGCGTACGTTATCTTCCACACTAACTGTGTTTGCATGGTTCAATAGGTTATGGGCCCCCGCCTCACGTCACTCACGCGCGACAACCTGGTTCGGCGAGCTGCGATCGACAGCTCTCCCGCAGAAGGCAAGTTTCTATAGACACCTAGTACTTTCAACTTGTAGTCGGCGGTATCGCCAGTATAAACTGCGATTTTAAAACCCGCCACCACCCTCTTAAGCCAGCCACCCGCCGGAGATAGCCAGCCACCCACACCGACGCACTCGTCGTGTGTGGACAGGGTGCACACAGGTCCAAGCTGGAGAACGGGGGGGTGCACTGTCGGGTGAATACGCATCCACAGGTTGCACGCTAGCCGTAGCTTACCTTTTTTATTTTCATATTCGCTTAGCGACTAGGCCATCAGCGCAGCGCTCCACCTGTCCTGGCCTTGGCCTCGACTTGTGCCCCACACTGGGTGGAGGATACAGAAAAGGTGCTCTGAGACACCCCGGGGCTACAGGCCGAGGGGTCGGCGGGCATCAGGCCGTCTCTTTGCATACCGCTGTTAGGCACGAGTCCGGCTAGCGGTTTTTACCGCTGCCTGTTTTTCTTCCAGCTCTTTCTTTTTTGCCCTCTGTCGAAATGGCGCAGAAAAACCCGCCTGTTTCACCTGTTGGTTCCCCTGAGTCAGGCTCTCACCAGAGCAACCTCGATCACCCCCCAGATACTCTCGCGCTGCTCGTTGCGCAAGTGGCGAGCTTAACAGCTCGTTTCGACTCGCAGTCGGCCGAGGGTGCTGTTGCTGCTGCGGGTGCTAATCCGCACCCCCCTGTAGCTCAGCGCCGCCACGATGCCCAACTCGAACCCGTCCGGGACAGCCACGACGGCCACACCCTCCACCTGCTTGAACATCCCCAGCCTGGTTTCATCACCCCGGACGCAGAAACACTCTTTCCTGCTGCAGCCCCTGTTGGCGACCCCACAGTCGCACAGCGCCGCCACGATGCGCCCCGCGAGCCCGCGCGTGCCGATGCGCACTACGACCCCTCGCGTCACGCCATCCGGGTTGATCACCTCCCACCACCTCCCCCCTTCCCCCACGCCGGATATGCCCTTCACCACCCCGGCCCCCATATCACGGAGGCGCCCTCTCATCTCATCCCCCCCTACCGTGACCACCGTGACCACCCGCACTCGTACGGCCCTCCGCGTCCCATGGCCGGCCGCTCTCCCTTTCCCGGTGGACCACCTCCTCCCTTTCATGGCCGGCACTCTCCCCCACTCCAACATGGCGACCCCACCCCCCGGGGCCGTCGTCGCCCCACTATTGACCCGGTGGTCATAAACCGGGCGGCACACGAAGCCCCCGGCTTCGACAAGGACGCCCTCAACCGGTCCATGAAGATGTCGGTCCCCGTCATGTGCCCGACCACGGACTTCAAGCAATGGAAGAGGACCTTCCTTAATTTCCTCTCCATCAAGGCCGCATACCTCATTCCTCAGCTGGCCATCCGCGACTCCGGCGTCTGGCTCGACGAACAAGCGCAACACTACGCCTACACGCTGCTTCTCCATGCAGCCAGCGCGAATAAGCGCGCTGACCAAGCCATGAAATGCGTTTCTCCAGCACGCCCTGACTGCGCCGCTGCCGCGTGGGACATCCTTTGTGAACGCCTCGACTGTCGGTCTTTTGCTCGCTCCTTGTCCCTCTTAGACAACCTGACGGTCAGACAGCGCCCTGGTCAGTCACTCAGTGACTATGTCCACTACATGCGCCAGACCTTTGACGAGTACAACGACACATGCCAGTTGGTTGATGGCTCCGTTGCCATCCACCCCCACCACCTCGGTCTCCTCATGCTGCGCGGTATTTCCAGCAGCGGCCCACACGGTCAGGCGAAGCAATGCGTCATCAACGCCTTTGACACGGACTACATCATGTCGGCTGATGAAGTTATGGCCAGCATTCTCCACCTTGCGCACAACATGGAGGACGACCCTGCTCCGGACGCAACCGCTCCGGCCATATCACCTCCTCCCATCTCCGCGTTCGTCGCTGCGGGCCGCGGCTCGCACAGCGGTCGAGGCCCACCACACCGTAACCCTCGCGGCCATCGACCCAACAAGTGTGGCGTTTGTGGCAGCCTCCACCATCTCATGTCCGCGTGCACTGCCACGGATGACGCTATCCTTAAGTGGAATCTCGCCAAGCGTAGGCTGACAGTCCAGAAGTACGGCGCCGCCGACGGCACCCCCGCTGCTCACGCTGCGCTGCTGAGCGACGTCCCTGCCGACGACGCCCCCGCCGATGACACCGACTGCCTACCCACCCTCGCGGACTGCGCTGATGACTACGCTGACGACGAGGTGAGTGTCCCATTCAGCTCTGTGGCATTCTCCTCTTCCCTCGCCCCGGGTCGTAATCTGTCAAAGTTTTGGGTCGTTGATTCCGCCTGCTCGATTAACCTCACTGCGTTCCGAGATGACTTCGTGAAATTCACGCCCCCATCCGCTCCCTCTCGCGTGGGCGGTGTCGGCGTTGACGTTAAGGGCAGTGGCTCTGTGCGAATTTCTGTCAGACTTGCCTCTGGCCAGCTCATTCACCGCACTGTGTATGCACTCTACACCCCTGACCTATCATCTCGTTCAGCACAGCGTATCGGCCGACTCCTTAGTGTGAGCTGGATGCAAACTCACAGCGGTTGTGAATTCATATTCCCCTCCAACTCTGACACTGGTTTGCTTTTGGTACCCACAGGCATGGGTGTGCTAGAACCGTCCGGAAACGGTCTCTACCTCCTTCCCCACCAGCCGGTCCTCCCTTCCAGCCCATCCGCACCGCCGGCACTTGACCCCTCCCCTCAGGTTGCCCTTACTGCCCAGTGTGATCCCGTCCTGTGGCACCGTCGATATGGCCACCTCAACATGCAAAGCCTTCAGGCCCAACATACTCACGGTGTCCCGACTAGCCCTGTGTTAACTAGCGCTGTAACCAAAGTTTCGTGCGACTCTTGTCTCCTTCACAAAGCCACAGCTGCACCACGCAACACAGCCGCTTGCGCGAAGCCATCCCACCCCCTCCTCAACCTGTCCGCTGACCTCTGGGGCCCGGTCAATGTCCCCTCCCCACATGGCCTCCGTTACTGCTTGCTCGTCATCGACCATCACACCAACTACATGTGGGTGCGGTTCCTTAAGTCTAAAGACGACGCATGTTCGGAATTGGAAACCATCCTCTTGGACATCAAACACCTGCATGCCCGCCATCACTCCCAGACGGGCGCGTTCGCACCGGTCCTCAAATTTGACTCAGACTCGGTGTTTGAAGCTGCTGTCACTCGCCAGATGTGCGCACACCTCGGCGTCGGGGTACAGTTCTCTGCCCCATACGCCCACCACATGCTCGGCAAGGCCGAACGTCCCTGGCGCACCATCCGGGACAATGCATCGGCGATGCTCCACAACATGGCCGTTCCCAACTCCATGTGGTCGTGCGCTGTCAGCACAGTTGTGTACCTTCGCAACCGCACGTACAGTCGCTCGGTCGGACCTAATGGGGGCGTCCCCCTCACACTCCTTACGTCGTCAGTGCCCAACGCCTCCAAGTTCCGCGTCTTCGGCTGCGCCGTTTTCGCCAAGGTCCCCGACAAACAACGTCGGAAACTCAGTGAAAAAGCATTTCGCGGCGTCATGGTGGGCTATCCCCCTGACGCACCCGGGTATCGTGTCTACAATCCGGAAACACGTCGCATCACCACTTCCGTACATGTTGTCTTTCAGGAAGACACCCCAGGCTTCGACACACAACCCTCCGTCGACTCGGCCATCACCGACTCTTCGGACGACGTCCCCGCAGACTCACCCCTATCCCACCCCATTGACCTCACATCACCCACACCCCTACCCCCCCCGCCAACCCCTCGCCATGCTCGGCTCCGCTCCCACCCCATTCGCTACGGCGATATGGTTGCCCACCTGTCCGACTACCCACCCACACTCGTCACGGCGTGTTGTGATCCTGAACAAGGAAAAGCTCAAGAGGACATCTTTGAGCACCCTCACGTCCCCAACCTTGTCACTGGTCCCCCACACACACCTGCCGGCACGTCCCCTACTGCCGTCGCCCTCCTCTCCGCCCGAGAGTGTGTGGAACCAAAATCCTACCGAGCTGCGCTGGACAGCGCCCAAGCCCCCCAATGGCAAGCCGCTATGCAACAGGAGTATTCCTCCCTCATCAGCAACGGCACGTGGGACCTTGTGGACCTCCCCCCCGGCCGCATGGTCGTTAACAGCATGTGGATCTTTAAAGTCAAGTCGGATACAGCCGGCGACGTCTCCCGCTTCAAAGCGCGGTTCGTCGCCAAGGGGTGCAGTCAACGCGCTGGACTGGACTACACGGAGACCTTCTCCCCGGTCATCCGCATGGCCAGCCTGCGTCTCTTCCTAACCATTGCAGCCGCCCGCGACCTTGAACTCTGCCAACTTGACATCGACACAGCGTTTCTCTACGCCCCCATCCGGGAGGATGTGTACATCCGCCAGCCCCTCGGCTTCACCGATGGAACGTCCAAGGTTTGTCACCTCAAGCGTTGCCTCTACGGCCTTAAGCAGTCCCCCCGCGAGTTCAACATGCTACTTCGTGCGTGGCTCGTCGACCATGGATGGCAACAATGCGTCTCCGACCCGTGCATCTACATCTATCGCGCCGGCCACGTCTTCGCCATGATCGCCCTGTACGTCGATGACATTCCCGCGGCCTGCAATGATGCCACCTGGCTCGCATCGTTCAAAGCCCAACTCGGAGCACGGTTCAAAATCAAGGACCTAGGCGACCTCTCCCAACTCCTCGGCATGCACATTACCCGCGATCGCTCCACGCGCACAATCTCGCTGGACCAGTCCAAGTACCTGCGCGACATCCTCGCCAAGTACGGCATGTCTGACTCTAAGCCGTCGTCCCTTCCGATGGACCCAGGCTTCCTCGCCGGCCTTGCACACTTGAACTCGCCTTCTCTCACAGGAGTGGCCAAGGACGTCTACCCAAGCCTCCTGGGCAGCCTTCAGTACGCCGCCGTTTGTACACGCCCCGATGTCTCCACGGCGTTGAGCATCCTCGGCTCTGCCCAAGCCTCGCCCACCGAGGCACACTTGCAAGCTCTGAAAAAGGTCCTCCGCTACCTCCATGGCACCATCAACATGCGCCTGACGTTGGGGGGGGGCCTGGACCACAGTCTCCAACTCACAGGCTTTGCCGACGCTGATTGGGCCAACGACAGCAGCACCCGCAAGTCTCGCTCCGGCTATCTCTTCACCCTCGGACGCGGGCCAATCAGTTACAAGTCCAAACAACAGACTTGTGTGGCTCAATCCACGTGTGAAGCCGAGTACTACTCTGCGGCTGACGCCACCAAGGAGGGACTCCACCTCCGACAACTCCTGGGGGAAATCTTCGACTCCCCCATCACCGAAACCACCACCATCTGGGAGGACAACCAAAGCGCCATTGCATACTCCCAGAATGCCTTGGTCAGCGAGAAGACTAAACACATCGGCCTGAAGTGGCACTTTCTCAAAGACCACGTGGAGCAAGGGACCATCAAGTTGAGGTACCTCCCCACTGACCAGATGGTGGCTGACATGCTCACCAAACCCCTCCCAGGACCTGCACTAGCACGACACCGAAGTGCGATCCTTGGAGGACAAGACCCAATGCAACGCTTCATCCCGTAGCTACCTTCAGGGGGAGTGTTGTAAGTAATACCGCATACGTATTAGTTGCAGATAGCTACTGTAAGCTACTCTAGATATGATTAGTACATGTCTAGATCGGACATACCGATAAACTGTTTGACTCGGTACAGAGCTGTCGCTAGGCTACAGCTCTCTCACTTCTGTTGTCCCGACACCACGCCTTCTAGCACACGGAACTGCTCGTCGGTGAACCCGAACCCGTCGTAATTTTCCCTCCACCACGAAGCCGTTCCATAGTTGGAGCTTCGAGCAAGCAAATGTGAATCTATTGGGGCGGACGTACTCGCAGACATGGACGAAACCGCTTCGCCGTGAACTACCTGATCACTGATGGTCGATAAAAGGGAGAATGGTTCAGGTCTGGAAGTAGACGAAGTAGAGGCCATTGTTCTATTTTATTTTCTACTGTCTAGTTTAGAAAAAGAAAATGACATGGGACGGATTAAACAACGGAGGGTCAATGATATCGAGCGCAGCGACGGCAGTGACGGAGACGGTTCAGAGCACTCCGTTGAAATACCTGGCGATGTTGGGGGGAGTGATGTGGGTGGTGGAGAGGTTCAGGCCGGTGAAAAAGAACCAACAAGCCAACCAGATCCAACCAGCCTTGACCCGAAGCCCAAAACTAAACGAGTAGCAAGCGAGAAGATGAAGGCAGCTCTTTTGCGCGCCAGGACGGCAAAGGCTGAAAAGCGCCGGTCGAGGGCCAAGCAACCAACAATCCAGCCCCAGCCCCAATTTTATTACGATATTGTATGATAATATGCTCCAGCAACTGTACTTGGACGCGGCGTACGCTGACGCATGGCTCGATGATGGAACTCGCGTATTCTCCCTACTCGATCCACTGACCGCCCCGCAAGGGTACACACTGCAGGTTAGGCTGTTGAACGCGTGGCTCCCGCACACATATTATAGCATCTTCGAGGGGAATGACACGCTGGTTCTTAAATACGACGACGGTGGTGAGATTCCGGGAGAGCCGGTCACCTTAAAACTTCCCCGCGGGAACCGGTCAGTCGACGACATAGTTGCATTCCTCAACGATGGACAACTCGATGAGTACGTCGCGAGTTACGACGAGAACACGAATAGGCTGTCTCTAGTTGCAACGGAATTCGCGGATCATCATGTTGTGATCGGGGAAGGCACCACGTGCACTCGGCTACTAGGCTTGAATGTTGGTGACTCCGCCAAAATCGTCGACGGAGAGTTGCTGCTCACCGCCAGCCGTATCGTGGACTTGACGCGCACCAGCTCGGTGTTTGTGCATAGCAACCTCCTCACTCAAAACCGCGACCCCCGGACAAGGCGCGTGGGCGACATCCTGACGAAGATCCCCAGCTCTGCCCAGTTCAATGGCATTGATCACTACAGCTCCGACGCGTTCGTGGACGTGGCCAACCGCTACCTAAGCTACGTGAGCATCCGGCTAAGCGACGACGACGGGCGGACGCTCGACCTCAACGGCGGACGTTTCACGGCGACGCTAAAATCAAGTTTTGTAAAGATTAGCAACGATGAATCAGTCTCGGCGAGTATCAGCGCCGCTACAGCTGAACGGCCGCCGGGCGGTGGAGGTGGACCTCAGCCAGGTCGAATTGCTTTACCGGGAGCTAGCGGCCCGGGTGACGCTGGAGGAGACGGAAAATGATCGGCAAGACACGGACATTGAGGGAGTCACAACAGACCTGACGGCGCTCACTAACACGGTAGCTGCGTTTTCCAACGAGTTCAGCGCGGCAAACATCCGCACCGACAATAT
Organism: Tetraselmis chui; assembly: GCA_026401115.1. Classification (NCBI taxonomy): domain Eukaryota; kingdom Viridiplantae; phylum Chlorophyta; class Chlorodendrophyceae; order Chlorodendrales; family Chlorodendraceae; genus Tetraselmis; species Tetraselmis chui. The sequence continues at coordinate 94,714 of JAPMLY010000625.1, forward strand.
CACCGCCGCGGGGTTTGACACAGACATATCTGTGGGCGCGTCACTCTTACCGACGACGGTGGCGTTGGTGGGACCGATTCACTCACTCGGGAGCGAAACGCATGAGTGGAAGACTGTGCACGCCGAAGAGGTTATGCTTGATGGCACGAGCTTGAGTAACACACTGGGGGGCTTAAGGGAGGATATAGACGCCATCGAGGATCAAAATCTTGTGCAGCACCTGAAAATCGAAGGAGACGGGCTGATCGGCGTCGACCACAACAAACGCGACTTCGGGGCGCTGGACTACCCGTGGTGGACCATCTACACAACCGACATCACAGTGAATGACAGCATAAATGCCAACATGCTCAAATCCAGCCGCTCGGATACCGATGACATCACGGTGTACGCCAATCTCGTGCCAAATGACACGGACATTGGTGGGAACACGATTGGGACGTATACGAAGCCGTGGCAAACCGGGCACTTTCACAACGTATATGCTAAGAACCTATTTGGGCAGAATGAGGAGGGTTACTCTCGCCGGGCGCTGCTCGACGGGGACCAAAACGTTAGCTCCACCATTACCCCTGAGGCTGATAAGCAAGTGAATTTCGGCTCGACATCAAGACCTTTCAGCAAAGCCTATTTTACGGACTTGTACGGGCTAGACGCCTCCGGCACACCACGTAGGGCGCTGTTAGAAGGGGATTCGGGGATTGAACCAGGTCCACCCGGCCCCAAGGGCGACCCAGGCCCCAAGGGCGACCCCGGCAATGACGGCGATAAAGGCGACCCAGGCCCCAAGGGTGACCCTGGAAATGACGGCGATAAAGGCGACCCAGGCCCCAAGGGCGACCCTGGTAACAACGGCGCCAAAGGCGACAAAGGCGACCCCGGCAATGTCGGCCCACCAGGCCCCAAGGGCGACCCCGGTAATGTCGGCCCACCAGGCCCCAAGGGCGACCCCGGCAACAACGGCGCCAAAGGCGACAAAGGCGACCCCGGCAATGTCGGCCCACCAGGCCCCAAGGGCGACCCCGGCAACAACGGCGCCAAAGGCGACCCCGGCAATGTCGGCCCACCAGGCCCCAAGGGCGATCCCGGTAATGACGGCGCACAAGGCCCCAAGGGCGACCCCGGCAACAACGGCGCCAAAGGCGACAAAGGCGACCCCGGCAATGTCGGCGATAAAGGCGACCCAGGCCCCAAGGGCGATCCCGGTAATGACGGCGCACAAGGCCCCAAGGGCGACCCCGGTAATGTCGGCCCACCAGGCCCCAAGGGCGACCCTGGTAACAATGGTGCCAAAGGCGACAAAGGCGACCCCGGCAATGTCGGCCCACCAGGCCCCAAGGGCGACCCTGGTAACAATGGTGCCAAAGGCGACAAAGGCGACCCCGGCAATGTCGGCCCACCATGCCCCAAGGGCGATCGTGGTAACAATGGTGCCAAAGGCGACAAAGGCGACCCCGGAAATGTCGGCCCACCAGGCCCCAAGGGCGATCCCGGCAATGTCGGCCCACCAGGCCCCAAGGGTGACCCTGGTAACAATGGTGCCAAAGGCGACAAAGGCGACCCCGGAAATGTCGGCCCACCAGGCCCCAAGGGCGATCATGGTAACAATGGTGCCAAAGGCGACAAAGGCGACCCCGGAAATGTCGGCCCACCAGGCCCCAAGGGCGACCCCGGCAACAACGGTGCCAAAGGCGACAAAGGCGACCCCGGCCGCGATGGGACCGACGGAGGGTGGCTAGCCCTCCAGGGTCGGCCGAATTGGACAAACTACTTTTCACTTGGGGGCACAACGGACACGGTGACAATAGGCTCCAACAATTTTAAAAGCGGCGACTTCGCTCCCAACGGCCAAGGCGTGTATGACCTCGGTGACCCCTACGCCCGGTGGCGGCGCTTTTACGTGGAGGAAATATATGCAGACAAGGGAATCGACGCGGGCAACAATCGCATCACGAACGTCGCAGCCCCGGTAGGTTACTACGATGCTGCGACGAAAGGGTATGTTGACGATAACGGTACAACGTCATGGAGCGGTTTGACAGACAAGCCTGAGTTTTTGGCTAAGATTTCGTACGACAACATCGGACAATACATGGATCCAGTGCAGTCCTCGAACTATGATATCGTATTGCATGACTCCTTGACACCGGTGTCGAACTCGACGTATAATCTGGGGCAAAACCTCCGACGGTTTTTATTCGGCTATTTCGAGCGTGTGCGCTTGTCGGGAAACGATCCGTACTATGACGACGAGGCTATCACATATGAATTCCTTCGGTCCTACGTCACTGAAAACGCACAAGGTGCTTCGTCATGGAGCGGGATCGCCGATAAACCTGAGTTTTTGAGCAAGCTATCATATGAGAACAATCTTGACCCGGAAAACCCCTCAAATTTTGACATAGTGGTGAGCGACTCGATCACGCCGGCTGGTCTTTACAATATTGGACGTGAGAACAGACGTTTTGTTTATGGATATTTTCAGCGGGTGCGGGTTTCTGAAACACCGGACGACGACGATGAGGCAGTACCGTACCAATTTATGCGCGAATACGTCGCAGCGAACGCGGTGTGGTCGACTTGGAGTGGCATCAGAGGTAGACCAGAGTGGACGAACAAAATCAGTGGCGATACAACTAAGATCAGCGTAGGAAGTAATCTAATTCCGAACGCCTCCCAATTTGACATAGGAAGTTATACAACGCCATGGCGGCACATTTATACCGGAAGCCTGACTGTATACAGCTATGCTTACTTCAGCGGAAAGCGTATCCAAAGGGTGGGCGCGCCGACAAGTGACACCGATGTTGCCACAAAGAAATACGTGGATGACACCGAAACGGACACGAGGTCGTACGTGGACGCCCTGAATCAGGCCCTTTTATCGCAAATTGACGTTCTATCGACACAAGCTGGCCAAATTGTCACCTTCCTAGTCGCCGAAATGAGTGAGGAGGAAATTCCGTTCAGGGTCATATACAACGAGGTCAATGATTCAAAAACATTATCGGTTGGGCAGGAACGACCACTGTATTTTAACTTCCCAGCATCGCTCCAGCAGCACACCGATTTAATTACTGGGGTTCGGATCACCTTCTCTTGTAGAAAATCTAATGGTGTTAGGTTTTTGACTAGCCAAAGCAACACATCACTCGCATTTGATTTGACCGGTACTGCATTGTCCGTCACCGAATCGTTCCTAGCATATGTCATGACAACAAGCGTCCTTGGCGAAACGCTGAATGTTAAGGTGACGCTACGTGTCACGGTGGCTTCTAAAACTTTTACGGTGGCGTCTACCTCTGTGAAGGTCCGTGACCGACTTGCGCAAAATTTCACAATGTCGATGTAACTACTAGTTTTGTCATGCCGGCATGACATTTTGTGTACATTAAAACCAAAATGCAGGCCACGCAAAATAGTATCCGTTTGGCGCGGATCCGTGGACGGATCGAGGCCGCTGAGGATCCCGTACGGGTATTTGCAGAAGAGTACGACCAAGGAGGTGCCGACACCCAAGATGCCTTACGAACCGTGTGGGAGGCCAAATTCGCCAACCGAGCAGAGGACCCCGGCATGGCGGACCGACGCTTCGATCAATATTTGTCGCTTGGCCGACGATCTCTGCCACGTAGAACCAACCGGGCAATACGAGAGTCTCACGAGCTAGCCGCCGGCGCGGACACCAAAATTCAGTTTCTCCTAAAAAAGCCAGCCAATGCCAGGCTACCTGAATGGCTGTGGGTCACCGTGTACAAAGTGCGGGTTGACATGCTCACACAAGCAGCCCACGATCTTGTCACAACCAACCCAACCGTCGCCCTCCTAGCCCCGATGGTTTACATTGGGCACCGACGTGACTCAGCGAACGTTCGAAATAATGTTAGGGTATCCGACGGCGCGCGGCGCGCAAGAAGTGCGAACGGGCTTATTGAGCTAGTACGTTTGATGCTCGGCGCTGGCCTACGTCACGGTACAGACTTCCGGTTCGATGAATACGAAACGGAGGAGGTGCTGGGGCGAGTGGATCATGGTCACGGCCTTGAAGCATCAAACGCCATCGACGCGAGTGTGCGGGAGGATTTGGTCCGCCTCAGCGTGATAAAGGACTTCATTTCGGGCGCTGGACCTCGACCCTTCAACGCAAAAATCGACAACTCTTTGCTTGGCGTGACCAACATCTCGGGACTGTTGGGTGCTCACAACAAGCCCGTGGGTCAATTGAACGTTCCAGCGCTCATGGAAAAGTTGGCTGAAGCTCGGAAAGTGTTGAACCGGAAACGTGCTGAATATCTTCGTAAGTTCGTCAAAGATGAGCGCGGGCGCCGCGTGCTTCCAAAGCCCGGCGTGACTAAGGATGGTCTCGGTCAACTCAAGACCGCAGAGCTCACTCAAGCCCGAAGAGCATCACGCCTACGCGCCATGAACGCCGACGCTGCTGTTTAGGTAGTGACCATGGGCCCGTGTGGTCACTCCGTCGCTGCATATGTACCTCTTATCATCGTACCCGCTCAAGGCGTTCTTTATCGCGAACACCGTGCATATCCGATGGTTCCGCGACTGGATCATCGTTTGCTTTACCGTGCAAGCCTTGCCGCCGAGCGCCTCCTTGTACTGCTGGAGCATGAGCTCGCGCTTGGCGACCGCTTTCTTAATACCCTTAGCCGTGCGCTTGGTTGTGTTCCCCACCGTGAAGCAGTACATCTTCGACTTGAGGCCAACAAACTCTTTGATTGGGAAGCTGTTCGTTTCATCCTTGAACTTGCCAACAACCTTTTTGTTAACTTTTGAGTACAATGGGTGCTCCTCGGGGTAGTCGCTGGTGTCGAAGTGGCTCGCCATCTGACCCATGTCGGCGTACACGTCCGGGGTTTCTATGTGGTAGCACAAGGAGTCGGTGTCGGTGAAGAGGAGCTTGGCCTTATCACCGTATTTCTCACGAATCACGTCAAGCTTCTCGCATGAATTGGACGCGTCCCCAGACAGCTTTTGCGCGTGCTCGCTCGCGTCGTCGTGCCCTAGTGTAACCCGCTCGGGTGCAAGCGGAAGGTCGTTGTGGTTGTCGTGGAGCTCCTGCGGGTATTCAATATCAACCTCCACCGAGCAGCCCTTGTTGGTGTCCCATTGCCCTTCCAGCACCTGCTCCAACGTTATGTTGCTCCAATTGAAGTCGCCGCAGGGGAGGTACTGCATCATGGCCCAGCCGTAGAGGTTGTTGGCGTCGAGGTACATTATGCTGCTATTTGGCTTGCTAGAATCATAGCCCTCAATTTTCGGGTTGTTAGCCTTCGCGTATCGGTGCGAAACCACAGACACACCACCACGAATTCCACGCTCGAAGAAAGTGTACTTGTCGGGGTCCGTGTGGATCAGCTCGACCTTGATGTTTTTCTTCGCGGCTTCGATAACAGCACCGTCGATGCACATGCCGGGAAGGGTGATGTAGTGGGCCGGGTCGAGCCCATACTGGTGCATGCACAAGTCGCGGAACGACTCGAACACGTCAGCCAAGAGCAGGACGTCGGCCTCCAAGTACAAGTCGTGATAGTCGCAGAAAGTTGTGCAGCCGAAACGCTCCCACACCCATTGAGCTTGGGCGTATTCTTCATCCGAGCACTTCTCACCTGACAGGTCGTTGAAAAACTCCTCTTGGGACGGCAGCACGGTGTGATCCAGCTTAGCCACCGAGTCGAACCACTTGTAGGGGAACACACCCTTGCGGGTCACACGAATGAGCTCGTCCTCACTCAGTCCTTTCTGGCTGAAGGCCTTGTGAAAGCGCGGTGCATTCTTCGGGTCGTCCCCAATAAGGTTGTTGGATAGTGTACCCAGCCCCGAGTTCAGGAACGAGATGCTGTCTAGGAACCGATAGCCTCGAAAGTTCACCATTTTGTACTTCTCGCTGTTGTCCGGGATTACCGATAGCTTCACGTTCTCGATGTCTTCCAGGCGGGAGATGGCTTGGATGATGAAGTGGTTGTCGTAGCCCTTGCCGTTGTGGAAAAATACCGGAATCTCCACCTTGATAATCCCCATGCGGAGGTTGCAGTCAGCGTGGCACGCGCCTATGTAGTCCCCGGTCTTGTGGTCGTGGTGGCGGACCTTGAGCTTATTCTTGAATGTCCCAAAACCCTTCTTGCACTCACAACAAACGTTTGCCTCGGTGTGGGCTTTATTATCCTTTGCGGTCATCTTCATCGGGATGTTCTTCGTGAATTCCTTGGCCAATTCTGGCCGGAGCTCGTACAACTCCCGAACAAACTGGTCGGCGGCATCGTCGCCGGTGCACTGGAACGTGAAATTGTCGAAGCCAGACACTTTTGACTCCACGCGGGCTCGGATAGACACGCAACGGTGCTCGGAGCTGCGTTCGGTCTTCCCGCTGGGTGTCACTTCGTGAATCTCGTGGTTGATGGCCTCGGAGTCGGCGTAGATCACGATGGGGATCCGCGTCTTCTTGTGCTCGGCCTTGAAGCTCAGGGTGGGGGCTTTTCCGTCCTTGTCAGGTTTTGGCACCGATACCCGCATGGGTTTGAACGCCGCACAGTGTGTCATGTGGTCCTCTCGCTTTTCCTTACTCTTGAACCCATGCAAGCACCGGGGGCAGTAGTGGCGTTGGTCCTTATTCCCTGAGTTGAGTAGGCGATCGAGGCTGGAGATGAGAACCCAATGCTCTTTGTAGAAGAGGAGGTTGATGGTCTTCTTTGTCGGCGTGTTGTCGTCAAACATGACTTTGGAGAGGGATAGGGGGTGAACCTTGCGATTTTCATCGTCGAGGCTGAAGCAGGATATGGCCACGCCCGGGTTGTTGCTCTCGAAGCGGCGCACATCTTTCAAGCTGGCCGGAAACGACACACCGGTCCAGTCGAACCCCCCATACAGCTTATCTTGGTTCTTCTTCGAGATGTAATAGTCAACCCTGGAGGCATTGTTCTTTGGTGGATTGGTGGCTGCCGCAATATAGTACTTGAAGCAATTGTCATCTGTATTGCGGATATTTAGCAGGCCGCACGCGGAGCTGTTGAATGGCGCTGGAAGCATAACGTGGGCACGCCCAGTCCTAATCTCATAACCGTTCGACGAGATGCTTGCTGACGTGAGGCCTGGTGGGTCCATGTTAAAGCCAGAGTTTGAACCAACGTGAAAATTCATCCCTTCATCAGCTGATTTTTGGACGTACTCAACCAACGGCCAAATATCATTTACATCGTTTACCTGTATATTATGATTAAGGTATCCTATCCTATAAACTTTGTAAGGATTGCCCTGAATGTCATATTCATCCTTTGAGAAATCGGCTGTGAGAACCACCCACATTTTGAATGACCCCAAGCCTTTATTGCGGTGCTCGACAAAATGGCGGTAAACTTCCAAACGAAAGGTATTCATAACAGACAACGTTCCCTCTCCAAAAATATGCGTGCTCCTAACGCTAGGGAATCTCGCAGGAGTTACGTACCTAACATCCTTCGCTCTTTCGTATAACATTCTTCTCATGAAAATGCGGTCGCGAACCGCGACAATCTTCTTCGTCCCCACGGCCAACCGCTTGCGTGTGCCACGCTCCTCGGGAGTGAGCAAGGGTCGTGGGGATGATTCACCAACGTCAGTGGACATGATGTCACGAAGTGGGTATCGTAACATCATGTTCCGTCGCAGAACCTCGCGGCGTCTGTCAGCCCTCTGCTCGGGTGTTAGACGAGCACGAGACACGCGACCACTGGGAGTTAACGTAGCATTATTTCCGCGTCTTGCTTGAGCCTCAGACCTACGCCTTGGGTAGCGGTTGGGAATACGAAGCTGTGGTACTTGGCTCACGGCGTTATTCATAGCGGACTGGTACACGCTGCGGTAGTAGGCCTCGGTCGGGAGCTCGGACACAGAGGGGACGCGGATTGACATCTTGGTCGGTTGATTGAAGAGGATATAATATACCCCCAGATTTTATTTTCATCTGTCGAACGAGCGCGTTTAAACGCACCAAGCCCCCGGATCCCGAATTAATTGTAATCTTGTCGACTACCTGTACATTATTCTTCATTGGCTACTGGCACCTGAATTATTTCAGATTTTCTCGGTCTACCACGTGTCGGGCGTACGGATCGACCTGTAGCCTCAATTTTACGGCGGTAGTATTCCTTGGCGTAGTTAGGGTTCTTTTCACAGAACTTTGAACCGCTAGCGGCTTTTGTTTCCGGGTGGCGCTCGTTGTAGACCCGATTGTATTCCCTGTATTTTTCCCGGTTCGCCTCCCGGTAAAGGCGGTCGGTTTCACGCTTGCGCTCACGCTGGGCATCCGTAACTACTCGTACCATGACCTTTTAACTATTACCCAGAGTTTAATATTTCTAAATAAAACGCGCCTATCTTAATCGTATGTTCTCCTCGGCCGTAAGCATCCTGAGCTTCGCTTTACGAGCGTGAAATTTCTTCCAGTCTGCGGCAGCGGAACGATCGCGGAGAACCGGCTGCATGTGCTTAAAAAACTCATCATAAACCCACTCCGTCTCACACGACTTCCCGGTTGCGATCCACTCGGCTGCTAGGTCTCTAAACTTTATTTCGTGATCAACGTGGAAGTCTGATCGGCCCCGGAACCCCGAGGCGTTTCGGAAGGCGCAGATCTGATCATTTATCTCCATCCGCAGGGCGTTCAAAAGGGCGGAGCGTCTGCTGTCTGGTAAGGGCTTACCTAGGTAGTAACGTGCCGCGGTCTCCATTGAAAATGTCATGGGAGCGTCTCCGTCGTACGTGAACATCAACCCGAAGTCACGCGAGTCCCAATTGCGAATTACGCCGGATGCACCGACGGCCTTGGGGTGCGCCCCGCAGAGTTTCATGAGCTCACTTTGATTCTCGGCCGGAAAGGCTCCTAGCTCCCGGATCCGCCGTTTCACGTCCTTGATGGTGGTATAGCTCATTCTTTTTAATCTAACCGGTGATTTTATTTTTCGAGTCAAACGCAGCAAAAATGTGACCATAACGGCCGGCCCTACCCATATCGAGCAAAAATGTTACCATAACGGCCGGCCCTACCCATGTCGAGTAAAAATGTGACCATAACGGCCGGCCCTACCCATATCGAGCAAAATTGAGAGCTCGACACTAGCCGGGTGTTTGTTTTTTCTAGAGTCTATCCGCAGAACTCAGTCGAGCAAAATTGAGAGCTCGACACTAGCCGGGTGTTTGTTTTTTCTAGAGTCTATCCGCAGAACTCGGTCGAGCAAAATTGAGAGCTCGACACTAGCCGGGTGTCCGACGGCTGCGCCGTCGAATTGCTCCTCGTCGCGAGTCTTCGACTCTCGACTTCGTCGCGCGGCTTCGCCGCCCCGGAAGAGTCTATCCGCAGAACTCAGTCGAGCAAAATTGAGGGCTCGACACTAGCCGGGTGTCCGACGGCTGCGCCGTCGAACTGCTCCTCGTCGCGAGTCTTCGACTCTCGACTTCGTCGCGCGGCTTCGCCGCCCCGGAAGAGTCTATCCGCAGAACTCGGTCGAGCAAAATTGTGAGCTCGACACTAGCCGGGTGTCCGACGGCTGCGCCGTCGAACTGCTCCTCGTCGCGAGTCTTCGACTCTCGACTTCGTCGCGCGGCTTCGCCGCCCCGGAAGAGTCTATCCGCAGAACTCGGTGGAGCTAAAATGTGACCATAAATGAGACCAAAAAAGTCGACGTGAAAATTGAAAAAGCGGACGGCGAAAACCAGGTAGGGGAAAAAATGTGACCATACCGCCCTTTTCTTCAACTCTCTCGCTACGTAGCGATTATACTGCGTAGCGATTATACTGCCGCTACAGGGGGGAATAGCCCCGCGCGACGCGAGGAACGGGATATACTGTATAATGTACTAGTTTCTAGAGCCGTGTACCTCCTCCCGGTACACGGCTCGGGCAAATGCTCAAGCCGTGTTCCTATTTGGCCGAGCCGTGTACCGTAATGTGAATACCTGTATTTTTGATATTTTCGGTACAGGGCTCGCGAGCTGTGTACCGCATGTCTAATGTGAACATCGGCTTAAGTTAGAGTTTATCATATATCATGATTATTTTTAATAATGAAAAAACTGATTTCAATTAATAATGCCCCACGATAATCGAGAGAATAATAAAATTGATAATGCCTTGTAAGACTCGCCGCTCGCTTGTCGTAGTAGTGCGGCGGCAAAAAGTGCGCCGCGCTTCATATGCTGGCGCCATCTAGGCACTACGTAGGAAATAGCACTGAGCTTCTCACTTTCAGCTCGTTCATAAGGTGGTTACTTTTCGCTAACGCCGGAAAAGTTCGTTTCAAAGTTTGAACGTCTGAGCTGATCCCTCGGTTACCTCTAGGCACTGTTTCGCAGCCTGGCTGTTGGTGTGTGCCTCTATGGCCGCCATGCCGGTGCCTCCGCCTGCTTCCGAAACACGAGCTGAAATGGTTGTGGACGGAAGGGGCCCCGACTCGTCAGGTACTGCGACTCCAGGCCTGCAAGACTGCGTCACGCTTCTTTCAGGGCCATCAGACGAGCACAGGTGTGGCTTGTGCGGTATGTGGCGGCGCATCGCGCGTCGACAGGCCGAAGTCATTGTTTCGGAAGTTCTCGACGAATGAACCTGTATGTCATTAGTGGGGGCTCGGCGTGTAATTTACAGTTGCATGGTTTGTAAACGCGTATAGCACTGCTGCCTACAACCGTCGGGGTGGAGAAGATTACGGGTTTGAGTATTCTCGTAGTGTTGTTCGTCCCTGTGTACGAAGTTACCGACGAGGCGGCGCTAACCTTTGGAGCGGGGCACTTCCGGCTGCAGGTTTGTGGGTATGTTGCTGGCGACGAAGCTTCTGCCCACCGGGTCTACGCACACCTTACGAGTGCTTATCGATGCTATGGGCCTGGAATTCTTGGAGCGCCTGCTGCTGCCCCTCCGTCGATCAGCTCAGGTGTGGAATGCAGAGAAGGGGCAGCGCAGACGGTTGCCTGTCTCCATGACCAATCGATGCATGTGGTATCTGCAGCTAGATGTGCATTCATGAGGAGCTCACACATCCTCTCTGTCGCCTTGCCTCGGTCAGAATTGTTCTGCTTCAGGCAACGGAGGACAGGACATCGCCTCCTGCTCGCTTGCGCTTTCAGTTCTCAGCACATGCTGCAGGTGCGTGTGTGCCATCATTGATAAAGGGACGCGAGCCTCGATGTAACAGCGATCCAGGCATGACTGGCTAATGTTAACAGCATGTTTATTCTTTGCTGCCCTGTTAGGCTGGAGGAGGTTGGGCAGTCAGACATGCTTCTCCGTCAAGTGCCTCATTTGGTGCGACTGCTTCGAGCGGGCGGGTCGCTGTCCGCCGTCATCCCAAATGGCGAGTCTGCCAGACCACAAGACTCAGACGATCAGACACTTTGGGACACACTTCAGTGCCTGGCTGGTGCAGCTTATGCGAGCAAAGAAGCAGCGGATGCATTATGGGAATGTGGTGGAGTTGAGACTTGTGCAGGCTTGTTATCTGTGAGTAGTTCATACCATTGCGCTCACCATCCATCAATGTCACTCAGCGCCCTACATCTCCTCACCAGTTCGTTCTGCTTCACCCGTTTTGTTGCTGTCTTTTTCGTCTCGTCCATGGAATTCCTCTAGAAAGCGGGGAGGACTTTTCAGACGGGCCCAATCAGGAGCTCACTCCCCCTGTCACTGCCTCACAGGGGGCGTCCACAAGTCAGCCCAGCGCCGCGCGAGTGTTTGAGCTTTTACACGTTCTGCTGCCGACTGGTGCATTAGACGGCGAGTCAGCTCCTTGCAGTCGGTTCCGCTGGTCTCAGTGTCAGTCTCTTCTTCCTGCACTGGCACGACATGTCGCATTCCCTGCCGCGGCTGCAACCAGAGAGGAGTCAGACGCATATGGTGCAGACCAGGCCATGCTGCAGCTTCAGGCCGTCCACACAATGCTTCTAGCCGGACGCTTGTTGACCCAGTCTGAACAGGTATCTGAGCTGAGAGAGGGGCTCATCTCAGGCCCGGCGCAGGAGTGGCCGTCTCTTGTACGACAAGGCATCCACCTGCTGATCGTGGGGCGAGTGGGGATGTCACAGCGACACGCGGCTCTGCAGCTCGCGGCGGTCATGCTGGAGATATTAGGCCCGCGCTGGCTCTGCGGCCCAGGGCACCCGGCGCTATTGAATGAGGGCGACTCATCCAAACGAAGCAGCTTTCTTGTGGCTACAGTTGAAATCACAAAGGTACGGCTGTTTGGGCTGGTGGATACCTGGATGGCCTGTTTTGTGTATGCTTGCGTGTGTGTGTGTGTGGGGGGGGGGGGGGGGGGGGGGGGGGGGGTGTGAGTGTGGGTGTGTGCTGAGACCCTGTCAGACGCCTTCTACAATGGCAATTAAGCTATGAATGCGCTGTATCGTTGCAGGTGGAGCTCGCGGTGCTGTTGCATGACCTTCAAGCACCCGCCCACAAAATCGAGTTAGACGATGCCGACGTGCCTCGGCCCGGGTCAGCTTCCGTCCCCAAAGAACGGCACACCTCTGCAGGGACCAGAAATCAGAATGGGTCGCCTTCCGGCACCACCGACACCGCCGCAGGTACCAGTAACACGCCTAGTTGACGAATGCATTTACTGCACTGAGACTGTATGAGTTCGTCGCAGCTGTTGCTGGCGAACCCTGACATGTGGTTAAGCCCTAAATTTTGTTTTTTCATTCGTTAGGCGAAACGGGCGAGGTAGCTCCCCAGCCTGAGTTTTCCTCACGCGACCGGGCCCGCCAGCTGCTTCCAGCCTGTTTCATGCTTCTTGAGGTGCTCCCTCACGCCTATCACATCCGTACGTACAGTCAGACGGCGGAATGAATATCATCCCAAATCTAATATTTTGCATTTATATAGACATTTTTTAGAATGATAAAAAACGATTTTTAGAATATTTTTAGATTTTTGAATGTGACACAAAATGTGAGATGCCATTAACTGCATTGTTCATAATCCACTGCAATCCGTTACTCAATAGCATTGGATCGAACATGCCTCATCCTTTGGTATATCGTTAATAAGCTGTGCTGATCCGCTTCCTCACTGTGCGCGTCGCTTCAGGCTGCGATATCTGCGTTGGTATCAACGACCGACTCGCCCGAGGCCGCGCAGCTGCTGTCGGACGACATATCCCAACGCACCCTGACGAGTACCTTTGAAGCCGTGGACGTGGTGCTGCAGTACCTGGAGGACGTGCAGTCAGAGTCGGCAACAGCGACTGAAGGGGCAGCCGACCCGATTGTTCTCGCGGCCGTACGCCTGTCTGCCAGGTTTGCCGCGGAGGCGCTGCCGTCCTGCGAGACGCGCATTGCATCCATCCTGCCATTTTTGTTGACTGTTCGCGGCGGGCTGGAGGGGCCCGCGCAGGGTGTGCACTTCATGCTCCCCGTCATTGCGGCGGCACTCACCGACGCGCCGAGCTCGACGTCGTCGCAGCCCGGCGAGGAATCCAGCTCACCGCCGTTGCAGACCGCTCTGCTGGCGACGCCTTCCATCGACGCCCTTTCGCAGTTTATAGCACAGACGGCATCGCTGGCGCAGTCGCTGCGGCAGGCGTCGGACCCCACCCGGGCAGTCGAGGTGGAGCGCAGCCTTGCTGATGGCTGCGCTGTCCTCGTGTTGGCTCTGGACGGTTCCACGGGATGTGGTCGCAGTCATCCAACCATCCAGTCCGTCGTGGGTGGACGGCCTGCGCTTGGGGCCGCGCTGTATGAGGTATGGGCGTGGGGACGAGCGATCCAGGAGCTCCGTGGTCTGCAGACGGGTGCTGGGGGTAGTGACGAGTCGATGGCTGATACTGTGGGAAGTGTGAGTGCACCTGACGACGCTGCTACCGACCACCGCCAACTCGCGGTGTTGCCCCTCATTTCGTCGGCCTGCCTCTGCGCCGTTGTGCTGTCACACGCCGTTGTTTCCGGCCAGGTGAACAGTTGGGCTGCGAAACACATCGAGGCTGCCTCCGATCACATCATGCGCACCCTTGACAGTCACCTCGCTTGGTTCATTGCGCACGGCGAGGGCGGTGGTATGCGGCCCGACTCGGAGCCTCTGTCGTTCTGGAGGCAGACTCTGGTGGCATCCGAGACGTGTTGCACCGGGTGTCCGTTATTTAAGGCTGTTGCAACACGCAGTGTGTGGATCAGACACGCAATGGACACTTGCGACAGCTTGCCGTCTGGGGTTGCGGACGTCACGAGACGCCTTTTGGGTTTATTGGCCTCATGAAAGGTTGAGACCGCATGCATCTCTTGCTTCGAGCTCAAATTAGCACGAAGGTGGGGTGTTTTAAGAATACTCCTAAAGAAACGAGTCTTCAAAGGGAGCGACACACACCGTGTCTTTCAGAGGTGCTGCTGCTTTAAAGTGAGAACGGTTGTGAAGATGAATGGTGGGCACATTTGAAAGTCCTTGTGCCTCAGTTGCTTATTGTTCGCGGCCATGCCTGTGGAGCTGCCACTGTGCACTGTCCTAAAATTATTTGCCAAGCCAATGCTTTTGCGAATGGCCTCTGACAGAATCATGCGTCCGTGAGTTTTGTGTGAGGAAGAGCTGCTCCAATGAACAGGCAGGTGATTAAATACCTAGCAGTGTCAATTACTTTACTTACAAGGCAACAGTCCGGCATGCCCTGCTCATTGCATGCCTTGTGCCAATCATCCAAGCCTCTCATAGCAAGAGTGGAGGGGGGAGGGCGTCAAACTTCATAAATTCGAAACGTTTTACCTAAAGCAGCCACGTTCCTAAAGCCTCATGCGAGTAAGGAGACGCAGTCGCTACGTGACAAAGCTTGACCTGCAACGTGAGAAGCGGTGGCTTCACAAGTGAGTAATGGACCGCGACGGGTTGGGCGGCTTAGGGGTGAGTCATTGACAGGTTGGGAGCAGCTGGTGATGATGAATGAGCACACGCCGTGGAATAGCTCACCTGTTCAGTGTCTAAGAGATGAGGTTGCAGGTCTTCAGGAACGGGACGTCCCACCCCCGGTACATGAAAAGTGATGTGCAGCGGTCCACCTTGGCCTGGTCCTGCCATTTCCTCCCTTTGCACTCGATGGGAAACTGGTCCGGCCGGGGACACTTCCGGTCGCCATACGTCTCCTCAATCTGCTCCTCCCTGCCACCCAACAACCCACCATATTCCACAGTGAGACTACTGGAAAACCTCCCACGCACGCGGCAGCTATATGCAGAGCTGGCAACTCAGAGCCACTCACCAAGCTATCTCCTCCCTCATCACCATGTTCTTCGCGACCTTCGCCTAACGACGCATATTCAAACACGAATTCACGCTCGCAACACAGGACAGTCACGACCGCTTCTCGAAAGCGTCAGCACAGCGTTTTTATGGGCGGACCTCGGCAGGAGTTCCGCTGAAGAGGATGAAGCAGATCAGCACTGCGACCGTTGCGCAACCAAAGACGATAGATAGAATCCAACCGTAGGACCACGTCCCGTTCGGCCTTGCCGCCTGAAAAGGGGACCAACGTGCATGTATATCAGTCACACGTATGCCTGCACTGCTAGTCGGAAATTTGTTTTGCGAATAACTCGTCATCATTGAGGGTGCCTTCTCCTTCACCCCACTTCCCGCGCTTCCCCGGGCCATAGCAAACTGCGCCTTGTTTGCCAAACCCAAAGCAAGTGCCAAAGTTTTGTAAACGCGCACTTGAGTTTTCACTTTGGCGTCGGTCGGTACCTCTAAGCGTTTTTTCCGAGTGAGCGCCTTCTTTTCATCTCTGGAACCTTCGTCCCGGTCAGTTGCCGCGGAGCTGGAAGTCGTCGCCAACTTTACTTCAGTCGCCTTTGTGTCAATCGCTGACTTCAGCTCTGCATTCTGCGTCTCCATTGCCAACCTTAGCTCCCGCAGCCTCTCCTCCCCAGTGCGGGCCATAATCGCGAGCTCCCCTCTCGCGTTTCAGTTCGCTTTACGCTACGAGGTGTCGTCAACTGCTGGGCCGGATGAACAAAATTATCCAGTATTAAGGGACTGTTGCATACACCCCGTGAAAAACGCGGAGAGAGTGTGGATACAGCTAGTGGACCGCGGTCAGCGTCCCCCAGCCAACCAATTACGGCGTGACTTTCTACACGACAGGCAGCAATCACAGTGGGAAGCGCACCTGACGGAACTGAGGTAGTTAGGAGCGGCGAGAGCTGATGAACCAGTGTGACTCCCGTAGCTTTACAAATGTTTATGAACTCTGGTGTTGCAGGCCAGACACCCTGTATAAGGATCTTTAGAGGTGTTTCGAGTTATTACGTCAATTTCTTACAAAATTGTGTTTCGAGTTCATCTTCTCCGATGACGACGGGTCCCCAAAGATTCCAGCAGGAGCGGCTCGCGTGGATTCCTGTACAGGTACACGTACTTTCTCATTTTAGGGGGAGTAATATATGGTACAATTTTATTACAAGTAAAAGCAGTGGTATTCACTAATCATCAATCAAGAAGGGGGGGAAGGAGGAAAAGAACCCACATGCCTTAGCCCAAGGAACAGGGTGGCAGGCCTCTGCATCGGCATAGCCCTCCTGCAAAGCATCGCAAAGACGGGAACACAAAGTACTATAAAGAGCAACAGAAAGACCTTAAATGAATTCTCGCCGCACATCTCCCAAACACCGTCGAAAGGGAACAAAAGTATATTTATAGATCGACGAACATAATGTCGCATGCGGACATAAGTGTCAAAACGCAATGAAGGAGAGTATGCAACATCCATGCTAGGGAAGCGATGAACCGTCACCAAAATAGCCAAGCGATCAACCATCTCACTATCTCAGCCGTCATAGGTGCCAACCGGCCACCATCCTTAAGAGCGAAGGGATAGCAATCATGGACCGACTAAACCTAACGAAGGCGTGCCAAGTAAAGCGGAAGTGCGGAGGTCCGCATCGAGTTTGCCATGGTGAGCTCTTAATGCAAGACTGCCCAGGATTGGAAGGCGAGTGCCTACCTTGGGAACATTGGTGTTCGTGCGAGCACTTGTGACCGTCACATCAACAACAAGATGACGTTATGGAGAAGTCTAACCAAACCACATCCCATGCTGGTGTCGAGAAGCTCCCGACCGGATAATGTGGACTTCCAAACGCAAGTCCCTCCCCTTAGTAGCCCCCGCTTAAAGCATGAACTATTCAAGCACGTAGACATCCCAATCGCGGAGATGCATGACATACCGCATTGTTACAGCCGAGACCACTAAGTTAAAAAAAAAAATCTTACAGCAAGAAATGGCAGTGGAGGCCACCAAGCAAAAACAACTAAGTAAAACAGCTTGTAATAGCGAATAATCATAAAATGTCTTACACGAAAAAGCAGTGGAGGCCATGCGATATGTAATAGCGAATAACGAATTAGTCTGTATTGGTACTGGTATGTATTGGTACTGTATGTACAGACTACATACAGTACTTGGGACAACTTGGGACGCAACTTGGCAACTTGGCACGCAACTTGGGATCATCATGCTTGGGGGTTTCCTCCTTGATTCCTCAATTTTCCTTGGTGGTTTCCGGATCTTTTCGTGTAAGAAATTATCTTTGAGTGGATCATGCTGATGGAGGGGATGATTCGCCAGCAGCTGTCGTCGCGCGCCGCCGGAGAGTTCAAAGCCCATAGAGACCTCTCCGCCCCCACTCAAGAGCGCCAGAACCGCCGAGCGTGTTTACGTCGAAGTCCTCAACTCGGCGTCTGTCCACACCCGCCTCCCTGTTTCTCAGTAACATGAGTTCTACTTCAGTGGCCTGGTAACGTGTTTGGCTCGACGGCGCCTCCTGCTTCGGTGGTTATCTTTCTTACATAGCACCTCACAATCACGCGCCGCCGCCGCGCACGGTCGACTCTGTCGAAGAGAGGTGAGCGCCCCGCTCGCCCCCGGCACGAGCACACACTTACACACACACGCACGCGCGCACTAGTACACACAGATACCAGTTCAACCTAATTTAGGTTCGGCATCCACTTAAAACGGCCTGGCAGATCTCAGCCTCCTCGCCGCTTCGCTTGGGTGCGATATTAGTCGGCCCATCAGCAGGCGGGGACTCTCTCACTCGTAGGTTCCTGCCTCTACATGCGCCACACAGCTCGTGACGCAACCCGCCTCTTCGACGGGCGAATCTGTGCCTCAGTACAATTCCCTCACCAATTCGCCCTCTATTCATTTCTGTGCTGGAGGCGCACACGCTATCGTCTCGCGTGTCTCTAATTCACTCAAACGTTTTTTTTGTTTTTTTTTGCAAATTTGTGTTTATTGTTGTGTTCTGTGTATTTCGGAAACTGTTTTTCCAGTTCTCGACCCTGCCTGTCCGTTCGGGATTTAAGTTCGTAGCACCCACTTAAAACAGCCTGGTAGCTCCCACACTCCTAGCTGCTTCGCTTGGGTGCGATATCACGGGGTCCATCAGCAGGCGGGGACTCTCTCACGTGGCTTCTTGCCTCTACATGCACCCGACACCCTTGCACTCACCACCTTCTGAACTCACCCCGCATACTGTCTCTCCCTTGCAGAACGATTACTAGGTTTCGACGCCGCCGCCTAATCATTTTCCTCTGGACTCCTCCGCCGATGAGGACACAGCTCAGCAATTTCTCGCAAATATCGTAGGGCTAGTAGCAGTAGCAAGGATATCAGGATCCACTTCCTATTTAATTTCTGCCGCCCCTTTTATATTGAGTGACGACTGTGGCAGTGACACCAAAGTGAAAGCGATGCATGTAATAAGGCCTTCACTTTCAAATTACAAAGAGAAACAGGCTGAAGAAGATGTTTTCACCTATCACATCCGTGGCTGTGTATTGTGAACTCGGCGGCAGTGTCTTTCATATGCCGGCTAGCTTTCGCAAGTTCCCCTTCCCACCCACTGCACTCCGCTTCGTATTTCTTGAATTGCAATCAACCATGCTTCTTTGTCATACGCAAGATGGCGCCACCTGGTGAAGGCTTGGACACGAACACCGCACCGTCTACTCCCGCCGCCGAAACACGCCCCTCTGCAACAGCCTGTTTGTAAAGTCGCTCCTTCAGCGCCGACACAGAATCACCCACTGCGTCCTCTCGAACCATCATGGACACGGTGCAGCCGCCCCATCCCGCGCCTGGTGGTACAAAAGCATACCATTTTCAGCCGCTGAGTAGACTTTTTTGCAACTAAGGCCTCAATCGAAAAGCCGCCGCATACCTGTGAGACGGCTACCGATGGCACCAGATTCCCTACAGATTGGCACCAACTCCTCCAGCTCAGGGCAGCTACAGTCGTAGAGTTGGCTGCAGCTCCGGTGGCTGCCGTTCATCAGCTCGCCCAGTGCCTGCGCCGGCCAACCCATAGTTGCCGCCACATCACCGACCCGTCAACGCCAGAATATAGCGCTGAAGGTGATGGCGATCCACGAAAACACCCGTATTCCCTACTATCTCTCAGAGGCAAATGATCCGCGCTGGATGGTGCCTCCCTCGGTCTGTCGCGTTCGTGTTGCCATGGTTCTCGTGTCTGTTGGTTCATGCGTCGTGTCTAGTGACTGACCTGAAGAAGCGAGGAAATCACTGTATGATTTCTAGTCGAGTGAAATTATAGCTGTTTGTATTCTATATGCGGCTCGTCCGTTTACCAGTCTCCATGCGGTAAAAAAATGAGCTGCACAAGGTAGATATTAAATGATGCCGAGCAGAGTGCACATGCCGCTAAACCCATTCACATAATGCCGATTCCCCAGTCGACGCTTTGTTTCCGGTACTCGAGAAAACCCGACTCGACCTAAAGAATACAATTCATTTCTCGTTATTCATTCAGCTCATGTATGACTCTTCACGTGCGCTAATTCCCTCCCGTCCGGTTTCTCCTTCATAGACAGATCCGTTCACAAAAGCCTACCAACCCTTGCAAGGAAGTAACGGAAGCAGCATGCCGCCCACATCTCCCTTGTTTCTACACCCGCGCCTAAACACACACATGCATATACATGCTCCCATGCAGTCACACAGTTACGTACGCAAAATCACACACACAAACACTCTCGCTCTGCAACACACTGGCATACACTCACATGAACAAACATGTATTCGAAGACATGAACGCACATGCATGTTCACACAACACGCATACGCACATGGGGACGTGTTCCATGAGCATGGCAGCTTCACCGTGAGACCCATCACACGGTGCGACGCCATCGTATATCTTTCGGATTGCACCTTGAAATTGAACTCATGCGAAGCGAAAAAGATAACCAAAGCACCGCGACCCGTACCCGAAACGAAAGCACCCGCATATAATCCGGTGGGGAAGGTCTGCAAAGCCCTAGCTAGGATGTCAAGGTAGGCTCGGGCACGAAGAATGCGCGAAATGCACGCCGAATGTGGCCCCTGTAAGCTCACGAGCGGGTGAGAGCGTCGGGAGTCGGAAGTTGTAAGCATGTCAACTAAGTAGCGGACGCCGCCGAATTGTCAGCCGGAGATGCCACGAGCTCGACATCGGGGCCAACAAAATCGGAAATGTCTTAATTTAGTGTGTTAGTCAACACCGAACACCCGTCCATATTGGAGAGCGTATCATAAGAATTGCGCAATTGAACCGCCCCTGCCCAATGTTAGAATAGTATATGTGCACTTATGTACATAATATGAATTTGTAGCCCGTCGTTGTGTATATTTCATATCATTGTAGAGAATTTATTTGCTCAGCTCATCGACGAAACCATTTACATATGAAACCATTACGGCAACGACGGCCTCCACCGGATGTGGGTGGCTCGCACTACCATGGAAACCGAGGCTCCCAACTTGCCCTAGATGCCGTGGCTCCCGGTTTGTCCGGCGTTTCTAGTAGCCCCATGTCTCAAGATACCGCTATGATAAGCCACGTTGATATCTACTATACGTTTGAGAAGTACTCGTAGAGGGTGCGGAGTCGCCCCAACATTCGTCGCTTTCCTTTGGCAGTCGCCGAATTTGGCGGTCTCGGCGGTCACACTACGGACTTTTTTGACATAGTTGGCCAATCGCATGAGGGCAACCGTCTCTAAGGAGCTGCACGCATACGGGTAATTTATTGGCCACTTGGCGTCCCGGCGTTGAAACGCTCCTCTTGCCGTCCAAATCACTCCAACGTCTTGCGCGGGCTGTCCGCCGCCGCGGGCGATGTGGAGACCGCCTCTTCCTCCGTTGGAATGCCTTAACATGCCACGGCAATCATTTCCAGTGCCATGTAATTAGATAGGCCACACTCGTTTCCGCGTTTTCTCGTTCAACGCGGGAGGCGCCACTTGTCGCCTCCGCTTGTAAATAGCGTTTTTATCGTTGTGTGTGAGGTTATGCGCTATGGAACGCGCTTCATTACTTTGAAAATTGAGCTAACCAAGCACCCTATTTCCCGGGCTTGTTATTGGCCATGCATGGGGCGCCGGATTGGCCGGAAGGGCCTCCTTTTCAATGCGTTTCACATACGTCCCGTCAGTGCCGTGAATGAGACGGTAAATGAGCACTTCATATTGCCGTCTCAACCGCGACACCGGCATCGTGTTGGACAGAGCTTCCACTCCGAACTTCCGCCCCGTGGATAACAAGAATATGAAAAGAAATCGAACCTTGTGACACAATGTCCTTGGCTACCATTGTTTTCCCGGACCGCGAAAATGCGAAGTTGGATACAAGCACCACCTCTCGCCCCCCTTTCAATGGTAATGAGGCGCCAATGATACTCGTTCGGACGTGTGTGCGGTGTAGCTTTTGCGTTGCACGCATCACGCGGGAGCTTACCAAGGTTGGGTCCTCAAAATACTTGTGACTGCGCATTTTGATGATATGTGCCGTCAGTTTGCAACTCCGCTTATATCGTTTCACGACGTTAGGATCTACCTTTGGTTCACGGTCATCTTGATCGCACTCTTTCCGGCCTGAGCTAAACTCATATACATCCCTATAATCTACGGTTGAATGGAAAAAACGCGGGAAAATTGATGGGGAAAGAGTTAAGGACTGATGCACATGGTCATGAGAAAAAGCCACAACGACAAGCTAGTAAGACGCCGCGCGAATGCCATGGACCTATCAAGGAAGCGCGACATCTGCCATAACTTGAGTAGCTCTTCGCGATTTTGTTGGACCATGTATGACCATGTGGTGATAGTAAAGCCCTACATTCCCCTCCCCGTCTAGGATTATGTAGCGACTACTATAACATTATGTATCCTGAAGGCTGTTGTTAGGGATTCGCCCATCTTCTTTGGTTAGCAATTAATTTTCGTTTAATCACTTTACATATTGTAATTAAATCAACCTCGCCCGGACGCAAGCATGCCAGATCGTCGTCACCATCTCTGTCTGATCACGACCACAGCAGCCGTTTCGACTGCCGACGTGTTTCAACTGGCCGTGTTCAGCGGCGCTAGTTGACCTTCGACCAAATCGCGTATCGCAGTGGCGCCAAATATGAATGAACAGCTGCTCTCTGGGCTTGTTCGTCTGGAGCCCCCCTGGACTTGTTACAAGTTCCTACCTGTCCACCCAGTCGTCAGTTGTTGCTCGTACACACCTGCACCCTATTGTTTCTAGCCGCGAGGTTGTGGAAGTATAGATATGACGTTATGTGGAACATAAACACACAGTGCCCGTAGGTTAAGGCGTGTCAGTGTATGAGCTATCACACCCACCGACTCGGGGAGGCAGTTAGAACTCTCATCTGTTGTTTTTGAGAAAATCAAAGACATGGGCTCACACTTTGGCTTGCCTAGCTTGCCGCATCTCACCTCTTCGGCCAAACAGAGCATCAGACTCGCACTGCGTTCTGTTTTGGCGTTCGTCGTATCCGCACTCCTATGCTACCTGCCGGGTACAATCCCGGGCACGAGCCCCGTCAAGGCGCTGGAGAACAGCTACATTTCTCTGAGCGCGATGATTGTATCCAGCTCCTCGTTGGGCGAAACAACGCGCCGCGGCCTCATGTCCTCTATCGGCTGTGCTGTAGCATACGGCATTGCCCTCGCCCTTCTGGAGCTGGTGGCCGCCGTCGTCGGCACCGATAAGGAATTGAACACAGAGCGAAGGCTCCTCATCGTATCCTCCGGCTTGATAGCAACCTTCATCCTCACGTTCGCCTTGCAGCTCGTGACAATTGAGGTGATTGCCTTGCCTTCCCTTCCACGATTGTGCCGCTTCACTTGCTTAGTCCCGGTAATTTCCGCGTGTTGGGGCGAGCACTATGTCTGCACTGAAGCACTGATTGGCAGATGGTTGCTTGACTGCTTTGTTGGCAGCCTGACACGCAGAAAATCTCAATCATGCTCATTGGTCAAGCGGTGAGCCGTGCGGGCATATCGCTATGGGGCGGAGGCGTCCCGTCATCAGTGCAGGCAAGTCATGAATGCATCTACTTCTGCGCGCCTCCCCCTGAGCTCATTCGGGACTGAGGTGTTTCATACTGGGATAAATCACATTTGAAGTTGAAAGGGCAGGCGAGCGTACCACTTCACTGAATTTGCAGAGTGCTTGAGAGAACTCTGCATCCGTTGTTCGTACGGCAGGCCTATGACTTTTCGGGGGTGGCAATTGGATCAGCGGTGGCCATAATATCTCTTGCATTTCCCTGGCCCATACTGGCTTCATCCGAGCTGGGCCTCAAGCTGCAGGTGAGACACCGCGTTCGGACTCTTTAGCCTATACTTAGACGGCATCATTGCCATAATGATCCTCCCATGCACCAGCAAGTGGGCTGTTGTTGCCTTACAATCACCACCTTCACATTGCAGTGCTTGTCCATGGGCTCGTGGTGTCATAAAGTAGGGAAATATGCCGCATTGTGCATGATGACGCTCCTTCGCATCTGCGTCCTCTGTTCAGCGAAAATCGCCCCTGAAACAGTTGGCTGTTGTTCCTGGTTGGGTGGTGCCTGCAGGCAGGAATGCGGCAGCTCTGCTACGCTCACCTTTGCTACATGAAGCTCATTCTCATCCAAAGCCAACCGCTGGACGAGCAAACTGAGCTGTCACCAAGCATGGTGAGAACGTTGGCTACGCAATGTTTTGTTCGTCCATTTGACTGCGTGTCTGTGAGGATTGCGTTGGTGAAGCCAATGTATGATGAGTGACCCGGAATGCCTGTGTCAGACAAAATTGTTTGCCGGTCAGCAGCTCAACTGGGCCACCAACAACCTCAAGGTGAGCATGACTCCCAAATTACTCCATTTATACCACAGTAGGTTTGTGCTTGTGTTTGGTGATCTGAATGGTTGTTATTGGTCGAATTACACCCGTTTACGACGAGTTCCCGGTGGCGTCGCGCGGTTGGCGTTGCTGACCGTTTAAGGGTCGTTTCTGCGTCGTTAGGGTTTGAGTCCTCTGTTCAACCACATGTGGTGGGAGCCAGGCACGTCGGGGACGATCAGGAAAGCAATTCATAATATCGTGACACAACAGCAAACATCTGCGCGATGGCTGCAGGGCCTGGCCAAGGTGCGCTCATCGCCGTGGACAGGTAGGGCGCTGGTATTCATTGTTGTGTCCATTGTTTTCGCCAACAAGCTGTGCCCCCCCCACCCTGAATTCTCAGGTGCACAGCAGCATCTCCGACAGCGGCAAGGGCATGGGGGAGTGGTACAAAGCGCTGACAGACCCGATCGCAGACGACCTACTCGCTGAGTCTGCAATGATGAGAAAGTCATCCGAAGTGGTCAGCAAGTAGGTGCCTCCCAGCAATCTCAGCCCAACATCTCAGTTATAGGTTTGCCGGTGAAGCTTTCAACGAAGTCTTGAAAAGTGTACTCTCGTGCTATTTTACCGTGTCACTCATCCCGTTGCGTTGCGACTTATTGTTAGCGTTTGCCATGTCTTTCACTGCTGGTAGGCTGCATTTCGTTCTCGTACTGGTACACTGACGGCTTGGATCTAAGTGAATTGCATTTCTGTCGTGGGTCGCAGGTTTGTGCTGAAACCAACCAGGGGCTGTGGGCCGTGTTTCTGGATGTGTTGCAACGACGTGTCTGTTGAGTTGGAGGAGATCTGTAGCGCCAGTAAAGAGCTCAACGAGATACGGAATCGAGTCCGGCATGGGGGCTTGGAAGCACACAACAAAGCAGCAGAGAAGGTGCGCGCGCGAGTGTGTGTGTGTGTGTGTGTATTTAAGCGCTATTTTGTATTTAATAATAATGGCATTTCAAGGATGTCGCATAACGGATACATACGCTCACTGAAGGGCTCCACGGGTTGAAGTCCAAGATGTCTAGTCGGTCAAAGACCAGAGTCGTGTTGTCCCATCCCATGATATCGCGTGGTCGTAGAAGCACGAGGGGAGTAACGCCGGAATATTTCGTCTAAAAATGGAACGTCTCCGAATTGCTGCGATTCGGCCCGTCGGTCAAGGATATTTTGTATGCCATTGTGTGTGTGTGTGTGTGTGTGTGTGTCGTTTGCCTACGTTTTGGACGTTGGAGGTTGCTTTTTTCGTTTCGCGCTGAGCATAGACGCGCTGACGGTTGGTTTATTCGCTGTGCGCAGATTTTGTCAGGCGACCTCACGTTGCTCACAAATGAAAACGTTCTCAGAGATTCTGCTCTGTTCTTCAGCTCGCGTTGCGTATCGTGTATGCTGGAGAGCCTTCACGAATGCGAGCAGTTCTCCACCGGCGTGCTCTCACACGCGGGGTTCTGCGATGTATCATGTGGTACGTGTGACACAGTGCGCATGCTCATTGGCAGCCCTGTGAACTTGACCTGGCCAACTGTTATTGGAAAGAAACGCCGCTACAAGTTTAGACCTCGTGAAACACCCTGAACCACGTCATACACACTCAAAATATACTCTCAAGTCGACTTCGTTCAATCGACCGAGATCTTGGCGGGGTCAATTCACTCGGCGACAATCCCCATCCACGCTGTGAGGGCGAGTCGCTCGGAGATGAGACGGAGGAAATGATACTCTCAAATATGATATTTTAAACACCAAATATTGTTGCTGGCTTACCAAGCGGTTCCGCTATGCGCACCCCTGTGCATATTCTGATGTTTGGTTTTTTTAGTCGGGCGGGAGCTCAATTGGGCCTCACTCCTGCTGTGTCTCACAGTGTCTGCGGCCGAGCTTTGGCATCTCGCCAAGCAGAGAGTGGTGAGCCATGTCAGCGTATCGGTGGCTGCGTTTCAGTTTTCTTTCCGCGTTGCCTTTGCTATGATGTTGGCGTTTGTGGTGTCGGTGTGCGTGCCGAATGTGGGCAGCAAGGTGTCGTTTCACACGGCCATGCTGATCGCTGGGGGGAGTGTGGAGAAGAGAGGCACTATCAAGGTCACCGCCCCCTTCCAATACCCTATGCACCCATCCTGGGAAGATTCATGGTCACCGGTCGCAAGTGTCGCTGAGACGCTGCCTATCCGTGTTTTTTAAACGACACAGGTGTCCCTTCTGCGAGTGCTTGGCGCAATGATGGCCATCAATCTCCTCCCGATTGTGCTGACGTATCCGACGCTCGAGACGACCTGGCTCGTACCTCTCTTTGTTGGATCTGTCTGGATGTTTGCCATGAAGTACAACGAGCTTGAAAACCCGTACGTGTCCTCTGCAACTCCCAGCGCTGCATGCGGCTTGTCACCCATGCCCTATCTGTCTTCACTTACAAGCGCAACACATCTGATACGGATCTTCGCTCACTTTGCTATATGTTTTTGCGTGTTCTGCGAAGATCCATCGGGTATGCGTACAAGATGGGTTCCTTCGCAGCCACCTCCGTTCTGGTAAACTACGACTTCTACGTCGCGCCGCAGGAGGGCTCCAACTCCTACCTGACGTTCCTACCCGTAATCACTGAGGTGATGTGTTGTGCTGCACTTCTTTAATTTGGGCGCTTTCTTCCTTTTTTCTATGTTCAACGGGCTTTTGCCTTTTATAATCACTTAAGATTGGGTTTTGCATGCGTGCAGGTGGCCTACGCTGCTGCGATTGTCGTGTTTTGTGAGCTTGTCATCTTTCCCCGGTCAGGGCAGAGGCTCGTTCTTCGTGCTCTTCATGCCACTCTGGCTCTCAACTCGAAGATGTTCTCCTCTCTGCAGGTAAGAGCATCCGCCGCTGTGTATAACATGGCGCTGGTCGGTCAATTTGTACACATTCAGCAATTTCGAAGTCTCCTTTGTCGTTGGCCAAACCACTATTTATAGCATTATATCGATTACTGGACGAACCAATCTGTCCCCTTTGGTCCCCTTTCCCGTTATGTCGTACGCTGTCTAGCACACCATGCACCAATAATGATTTAACACTCATCGACACTTGCAAGCACTAAGCCACTGTTTGCTGATGCACTGACTTTGTTATTGGGCCCGCCCCTTTCCTGAACGTCCTACCTGGTAGGAATCGCTGGAGTCCCTCGAAGCGACAAAGGAAGATGACTCGTTGGCTCACCTGTCTTCCGATGTCGTGGATGAGGCAGAGACTGGGGACATCGACGCCAGTGCCTTTGACGTATGTTGGCAGCCCCCGCTGTCCTGTCGCCCGCTGTTTCTTAGCAACGCTCATAACAGCGCGTCAAATGTGGTCGAGCTCGAAGTGCATAGCTGACCCAAGTCGGCGTCATGTAATTGCTGTTCGTAGGAAATCCCGGAAGCGCTTTCGAAAAGCACGCCTCGGGTGCCGCAAAAGCAGCAAAAACCGCAGCTCCTTCATCTGGCTACGATCAACGTCAAAATGGAGGGGGACAACCATCACTATCTCCAGGTCCGTCCGCGCGTTTCAGACGGCATTTACGTGAAAATTGTGCAATTTTCTGTGGCACCGTGACGATCGAGCTCCTCATAAACAAAAGTTCATTCTTCTGTTTAGCTTATTTCTGCATCGCCCCTTTTTGGGGGTGATGTGAGCACTTTCCGTACAATCCCATAATCCCGGGATGGTATGGAAACGCATCCCATAATCCCGGGATGGGTTTGAACTTTGAACTCTTTCATATGTACTTTACCCTATTACAGTGCTAGTTTCTGATGCTACTTTCGTTCATTCCATGGAGCCCTACTTCCATTGTCTTTCTCCGTGATTGTGGTATCACACGCCCAGCGCAACGTCATTCGACTCTTTGTGATTGCCAAAACCTTGGCTTATCTCATCCTTGACAATGCTCCTTTGCTAGTTGGGTCAGTGTGTCGGCAAATCTGCCCCCCACACTCATTGCTCCAAAGCCTGACGTCGGCGCTGTTCTACGACTGAGATTTCCGTAGCCGGTTCTTAGCAACACACAGCACGACCACCTCACGTTGTGCTTACTCATATTATGGGCCTCTGTGCACACGTGCACAGGCAGAAAAATGCCTTGCGGCGTTGCCGGCGAGCATGACGATGCTGAAGCAAAAGATTACATCACTTGACGGCGACCCTGCTTTTGGCATGTTTGTAGCACCAAGGACAGCCTTTGAGGAGGTGCCCCCCCCCCTTCCTGTCCCACCTTGTTTCATCGACTACTCGCTAGCATATGCGTATTATGCTCATGGCTGCTCCTGAAGGTTTGTGCACAACATTGGACACGCAAAACAGGTGCACCAGGCGCTGAACTCGGTTTGGGTCTGGGCTAGCATCTACGCCAAGTTGGTCCGCACTGGTTTCGATACGAAGACGGGGTTTGGTGCACGCAACGTCCAAATCACAACAATTTTGTCGTGCGAGCAGCTGAAGATGTTGGTGCCGGTGATGGCGTCCTGTGCTGCGATGTTTCGAAATGTTGCTGCATGGGATTTGGTCGTGAAAGGAAAGGTAGGAGCGGTTTGCTTCTTTAGCCCCGCTGCCCCCTTCAGCTGCTGCCAGAGTCATCTTGTGCAAATGGCTGGATATTTTGGGTTAGTAGGGTGCCATTAATGTGGCGACTGCACCTCCACCAGACTTGTCCCCCAGATTTGCGCTTGAAAGTGCAACGACAGCACTGTAGGGATTTCATGACCAGCAGCAACATCCACTCATTTTATTTTAGAAAAAACAAGCGCTTTCGATAGTTGGTGGAAACACGTATAAGAAAAAGAAAGCGAGAAGAGCATCTGGCAGTGCTTGAAAGTGTTGGTCAATGGTTAGGTTTTTCCTTCGCCCAATGTATTATCTTCTTTCGTAGTTTCCCATTGATGTTAGTCTAGTAAGGTTACGAATTGAAGTTGTTTGTCCGCATAAATTACGCTGTCCTTTTTTTCATGATATGACGGTTTGACGGCCTCCTTTTCCTCTCTGACTTGGCCGAACAGTACGAGTGGAGCGAAGGCACCGCGAATTCTGTGCTGGAGAAGTATCGGGAGCAAAGCCGACCTGTCGACGAGGCGTATATGTCGCTGAGCAACGCGTGCAACGACACGGAGGAGCAACTGCTGCTCATACTGCAAAGCATATTGTCTCGCAAAATGCGGGCCGATGCTGACACTGACGTTTCACAGCTCGGGTTTCTGATCCTCAGCGGCCTCATTATCGCGTCGAAAGGCGTCGCTCAGTCTGCTGAGAACGTTCTCCTATCTCTCCACTCTCTGCATCAGGTGACACGATCATTCCCTCTGCTCCTTGTTCAGAGCTGCCAGCTCTCCACCCCCTTCCATAATGAAGAGGGAGGGATTCTCGC
This sequence comes from Tetraselmis chui, assembly GCA_026401115.1. Classification (NCBI taxonomy): domain Eukaryota; kingdom Viridiplantae; phylum Chlorophyta; class Chlorodendrophyceae; order Chlorodendrales; family Chlorodendraceae; genus Tetraselmis; species Tetraselmis chui. The sequence goes on from JAPMLY010000625.1 coordinate 124,269, forward strand.
CACGCGACTACTTCATATATTTTTCTCCTAGCCCGCTCTATCGCTCATTTCTCCCTCCTTCAGGAGGTGGCTCTCCTACTCTGTACTTTCTTCCTCTTCCTCTTTCTTTGAGGGAAGGATGGAGGAAATGTGTGATTGTATGTGGGATGGTCGTTTGTGAACACGCCTTTCATTCAATTTTCCCATTGATGCTTGGTGTCTGTGATGGCCAGACTTACACCGCCAATGAGCTCCACGCCAAGGTGGAGACTCTAGTGCTTGGGAGAACGGGGGCGGCGGCCTTCCGGAGCTTGTCAAGTCTCGAGTTGCCGGAAAATTTGAACGAAATTCTCGACGGCCGATCCAGTGAGGCGGGCGAGGATGATCCGGAGGAACAGGCCGCAGCGATGGAGAGGGAGGATGAGCTTCGGGACATGGCGGTGGTCAAGGCACACAGCATCGAAAGTTTGAGTGAGGGGGACGGGTCGTAATATCACGACACATAAAGGGTACACGTCAGTTTCTGTGCCAAGTATGTGCTCATGCATAAATGCGAGTGGCTCCCTTCCTTTGCGCGTCGGTGCGCTCTGTTTCCGAATTGGCATGTCCGTCATTTTCACAGCGCGCCCCCTCATCTGCTATTCAGGTTTTACACGCCAACCCATTTAGACGTTCATAGAAAATGTAACTTCACGTGTCAATGATGTGAAACCTCCGCATCTATAATTTTCTATTATGGGAGGCGCAAGTCTGTCCGAAAACTCTAGCTGTCCGCGCAGCTATCTGGTTGTCAATAGGCCATGGATTGCCAAGTATGTGTGAATACAGTGCCGCGTCGGTGCTAGGGACTGTCCAAAACCTTCCCATTCCTTACTTGTGGCATTCCTTTACAGAATAGGTGAGCAACCACAAATGCACTCGGCGGTGTAAGTGTTTAAAGAGGCTCTTAAAGCGCAGAACCGTGCAAATACATGCAAAGCCAAGAGGTGAACCACTGCTTGAAACTAAAACAGAACAATTATTCTTCATCGCCTGCATAATCCACCAGTCCAGCAAGCACGCTGCCACCTGCGTCAGCAGACTGCTCCACTGCTTCAACAGCAAAGAGGAGAGAAGAAAGGAGGGTAGTGCAGGGAGCAAGGGATGGTGTTGCGTCAGCCGGACTGTAAAAAAATAAATACCAACGCATACATCGATTCAGTCAGTTGAGTGTGAGAATTCGAGCATGCGTGCACTCCTGAGCAACAGCACGTGGTCAGTTGAATTTGCATGGCACATCTTCTGCATACGCTAAGCCCACCGAAATGCCCCCACCCGTCAATCAGGTGTGTGAGGAGACGAGTTTGTAAGTAATTCACATCAAAACAACGGAGAAGAGACAGTGATAAATACAGATGAAACGGCAACCTAGCACCAAATGTGCTTCGCAGTGCAGCATCCCTTACATCCCAGACGCTGGAGCTGGCAGGGACACTGATTAGAAACTGAACCCCCAGCCGGCGTGAAAATAATAAGTGGGCAAACGGTGGATGGAGGCTGGGCGTACCGGGAGCCGCTGCGGGCTTCATCGGAAGGTTTGTCTTGGGCATCCTCGGAGGCGGTGGACCCATTGGCACAGAGGGAGCGGGTGATTGGATGCCTGCACGCGCAGTGTCAAGAGCAACGTGCATCTCAACAAACTGGGAAGGACGTCATGAACAATGGTCACGGTACACACGCCTGTGCCTAAATCCCAACAAATGCCAGCAGCACAACTGAGTTCACTTACGTGGCGTTGGTTGGGCAGGCGTGGGAGGCTCAGCCGTTATATTTCCCTCTGAGAAGCGCCGCTTTGGAGGAGGAGGCTCCGCTGAGACTGTCTCCACGGCAGGCGAGGGCTCTTGAGGTGGGGTTGGGGCAGGGGGAGGCGCTGCGAGTGGCTGTGGGCGCGGCTGCTGCAGAGGTGGCGTTGGATGATGGGGTAGGAAAGGGCCAGCGGGTGGAGGATATGCAGGGTAATGAGGTGGCATGGGGCGATGATGGAGGTAAGGTCCGGGGGCGTGATATGGCATTGGGTGGTGCGGCATGTAGTGGTGTGGCATAGGTGCTCCGTACATCGCATGAGGTGCCCCTCCGCCTGCCATTGGGCCATCCTGACGGACCTGATGCGGATAGGTATGGTAATGCACATCAGCAAAACAATGACACGTGGATTTGAAGCGTCGCCATAATGCCTGCTACTCTTGCTATTCCTTCGGAGCCCACCATCGACACCGCTCAACTCTCACTACTGTGTATTAATAGTAATGCACTCCGTGCATGGGCTGTGTACCTGATTAGGAAACTCTTTCTCTGCCGCTGCACGGGTGGTGTCGATCAAATTCTGCGCGAGTTGGCGCGCATCCTCTGCGGCCTTTGGCGTTGGGGCAGCGACGAGGATATGGAGAGGGTCCGATGATGCGCTGCTTCCAGATGGAGTGGCGCCCCGCCCCTGCAGGGACACCTGAGCCCCCGCTTCGCGACTTATGTGCGCCAGGTACCCGCCGGCGGGGCCTGTCAGCCTTGAGTTTAGATTAAACGCCGGTGGAGCCATGAAACCAACAAACACTTTGACCTCGCCCGCTGTGCCGCTCTGCCGTGCGTCCACCGCCGGGCCTTGACTTTGTCCTGGGAATGGCACTGCATTGTAGGACGAAGCCGGGGCAGCTTGGCCAGGGGGAGGTACTGCGGTGTAGGATCCTGGTTGCACGGCAACATAAGAGCCCTGGGAAACAGCAGCAGTGGCAGTTGCACAATGGCTGAAGATCGATTCGTTGTGTGAATATGATTTGATTGTATAGAACGACGAATGTTTGAAGCAGTGCAAAGGATCAGATGATTGCGCTGAGAGCACACGCATGTGTTTTGGAGAAGACAACTGTCTCAACAGCATGTGCTTGCGCTTACTCTTGCCCATAAAAATATTTGCATGGAGTAAATGATCGAGTAAAGAGAGTTGTCTTTGTGAAGGATGGTTGGCGTGAGGGGCCACGACTTGCGTATCATGGATAAATGAGCTTGTGATGAGAGCTGCGGGGGTAGGAGCTCCGTGCTGGAGTATGCACGCTTCCAAGCTTTTCTGCGCACCTGTGGTGGCCCGCTTCGGGCGGCCCCACGGTGTACCTGCTGCTGCCCTTGCAGAATTTTTTGCACCTCTCCCGCGGCTGCGTCCACTGCGCGCTGCTTCTCCTCGTCCGTGTCGCCGGCTGCGACTGTTGGGCTGATTCGCAGGAACAGGGGTTTGTCTCTGTCGTCCACTGGCATACCGGGCGGGTAGTACCGCCCCCTCACGATCAGCACAGTTCCCGTGCGTCTCTGAATTTCTTCTTGACAGTGACGTTTCGTTAGCTGCTGCCTGACCTGTGGGTACGAAGGAAGGGGAAAGACAAACAGTGCGGGTGTAACCGACTCGTCGCTGAGCAATGGATGGAAGCGCGGTAGCACCATCAGTGACAATGCACTAGCCTGGTGGCGTGCGAAACCAACTGGCCCCGACCACTTACGGCAGAGGGGGCGTCGTTGAATGTGATTTCGCGGAAAATCTCTTTTGGTGGCTCGACCTTCACCGGCGCAAATTTGTGAGCCCCCACACCCTTTTCCATGAGTTCCGCATTTATACGAGCCACAATTGCCGCTGCGTCGAGCTGAACGGATCCTCCGGACGCAGGGGGGGCGCTAGGGGCCTGGCTGCTGGGCGGGGCGGTTACGTCCCATTTCCGACGCTTCCTCTCTCGCGAGGGCGGCGCGTCCATAAAGCACTATTGAGGCGATTATTAGAAGGAAGTAACCTAGCGAACACGCCAGTGCCGTCACCAGCACTCCGAATATTGATTGCTAGTGCCTTATGACAGGAGCTGCTATGAAAGAACCCTCGGGTATAGCGATATTGTTACAGCGTCCGCTGGTCTTGCCTCTGATGGGCGGCGGATGAGGCGGGAGGTAGTCGTAGTCCCTCCTCTCTGTCGCCATGTCGTACATCTACTGCTAGTACATGCCCGTCCTGCCGTACCTTCGAAAGCGTCGTCAAAGTGTCTTCCAGAAAGCGCTGATGACAAATCGCGGGTCTCTCACTGACTAAAACGCGCGGAAGGCCACGTAAACGGTACACACCTAAAAATACTTTTGTTGCTTCCTGAACCGAATTCTCCCCTCTACCAAGAAAGAAACTGAGCCATTTCCGTCAAGCGGTCAACTACAACCAACACAATGTCGAAACATGCACTAAATATAGGTAAGTAAGGTAGAAAGTCAAATCCACCTATGTGCCATGGTCGAGGTGGAACAAGAAGTGGGTCCCGAGCGGCCGCCATTGGGGTCGCTCCTTGGCGCAACACATCTTTGATTGTAGTCACTAACGTCTTGTCGAATGCGACGCCACGAAAACAAGTCATTAGCTAGCATACTTGCGCAGCCTCTATGAGCTAAACATACATTGTCATATACCTCAATCAACATGATTTGCTTCAACTAAGACTGCTTCCGCGTCCTTCGCAGCATCCACGACGCCCTCGCCTCCATCATCATGATGCTGGAGGATGCAAAAATATACAGCAAAGATATCTACATCATATACGCGGACTTCAAAGGCGCCTTCAACGCCGCCGACCGCCACATTATGTTCAAATACATTCGCCAACTCGATATGCCCCCCCACCTATGTCGACACATGCGAACAACTCTATGAGGTATTTACCACCGACTACATCACCCCCTAAAGCTCCACCCCTTCTCTCGATATCAACCGCGGCTCTCTACATGGAGACACCCTCCCCCCCTTCCTATTCACCTTCTTCCTCGAACCATTCCTCCGATAGCTCACGGTCGGTAGCCTAGGCTATCGCCCATGTGCCCCCACCACTAACGTTGAACCCACAGAACCCACGGCGACCTAACCCGGCCACGGATTCGCCGACGACCTCAACCTTGCAACGGGCTCTCCCACCAACATGACCATGCAGCTCCTAAACCTCTCCCTCTTCAGCGTGTACACGAGTATGATTGTTAACATTCGAAAATGTTGCATCACAGACGCACTATGGAGTAAAGGCAACGCCCTCTTCCTAGCCAACCGCACCCTCCTCGCGTCCCGCCTACAACACACCATTCGTTACCATTAACACGTACAACTCCCCCATCCCCTCCATCGGCCCCTCGGAATCCTACCGGGTCCTCGGGGTCGATCTCAACACCACCCTCACCTTCACCAAGCACTCGCAGGAACTAAAGCGCACAACCACATCCCTCATCAATGCCCTATCCACCTCCCTGCTAGCACAATCCTGCAGAACACGCGTCATCCGAGGACTCCTCATCGGCAAACACTTCACACTCCTGCTCGGGGTCTTCAGCGATTCTCGGCTCGACATCCTCGAGGGCCAAATCTGCCGGGCACACCGCTCCGCCGTCTCCTCTGTGCGTAACCTCCCCCTCACAGCCCTCCACCGCCCCACATCCGACCTCAGCTACGGCCTCCCCTCCCTTACTACCCCCGCATCACAACTCATTGTCTGTCACCTACACAAAATCATGAACACCCCTCGGTGCAAAGACCACATGGCAAGAACACACATCCACACCATTTCCACCGCATATAACCACTGGCCCACTTTGTCAATCAAGTCACACGGCTCCTCCCCGCCCACACTCTGATGCCTAGTCCGCGCCCAACGAGACGCAGGCACCATGTTCCACCATATCCCCCCCTCTCCCTCACCAACCCCATTGTCTCCACACTCCGCGCCCACTTCACCCGCCAAGATGAAACCCTCCTCGCCTCACTCCGCAACACAGCCACACACATCACAGACCCACACACATCCCTCTTCCCCGCCTCACCCCCCTCTATCATAACAACATCATCATATAGCCAACAGTCCCACTCCGCGCCTCCAGCTCCTCCATCTTCCTCAAATCATGCAAATCTATATCCACACTCGAAGGGGCCACCGACTCACTCTCCGTCCCCATCCGTCTCCTACCCGCGGTCCTCACCGAACCCCCCGACACCATTCACAACCGCATGCCCACCACACACCTCACCGCTACACAAGCCTCTCCACCCACCACAATCCATCCATATTGGTTTCCTCTCTTAACACCCCACCTTCCCCGCTCCCCCACCACCCTCTCCCCCGGCATCAGACCCCCCCCGGCATCAACACCACCCCTCCCCTTGCCCGCACCACACACATCGAAGCGGTATACCTCTCCCCCTCGGGCCACCCCTACCCTCCATGCGACGTCACACGCATCATTTCCAAGCATAAGGACACTGAATACGGTCAAACAAAGTACATGGTTGAATGGGCCCCGGAACACTCACGGAATGGGACATTCAACTTCAACTCGACGACGGCTTCCACCTCATCTCCTTCACCCCCACCTAGGTATGTCTTCCCACCCCCTCCCCCTCCCTTTGCTCTATTTGCCACGACCCCCTCCACCCATACCCCACTTCAACCTGCAGTATTTGCCTGCACTTTGCCGTCCATTCCCGCTGCCGCCCCGCTCATGGGCCCGATACGTGGCAATGCGACTGGTGCGAGTGCGGCCAAAAGCACGACCTCACCCGCCTACACGAGGTCCAATGGCCTCCTTGCCTCCAACTCCACGACACCATCAGTGAGACCCCCTTCTCGCCCCACTGCCCTCAATGCTCTCAATTCCGGCTTCGTTCCAACCACAATACCCATCATGCCCGACCCCGGACCTACCCCATTGACGTATCCCTCATCTCTTTCAATCATGACCCCATCAACCCAGACCTCGACATGCTTCCCACCGGCACAGTCACCATCCACACCCAACCCACCCTCCACGACACGACCATCCTATGCACCCCCGACGGCCGAGCGGTCACAACCCACTCCGGCCCCCATATCCGACACCTCTTCCAACTCTTCCGCCCCGACTTCACACACCGCAAATTCGAAGAAGAGGTCTACCACCTCATCGCACGACTTGGCTCCCGTTCATAAATCCACTCACCCACACCCGCCATCACCACGCGCAATAGTTGGGCCACACGTGAGGACCTACTCTCAGCCCTTCGCAACATCTTTCATATCCAAATCGAACTCTACTCAAACCCCCTCAACAAATCCCTGCACTCACACACCTACCACTCACTCTACCCAGAAGACATAGTTTTCCCATCCAGCGGCAGCAACGCACCCCACACATGGCACAGCATTAACATCGCTTACCCATAATACGACCACGAATGTATGCGACGCGCCATGGAACACGCAATCACAAGCGCCCACTCCACAGCCTCACACTCCCCCAGCGCCACCATCCTCACACTCCCCCATTGGGAACACACATCATGCCGCCATTTTAAATACATCAACTCGCCATACACCCACCACCTTTACACCCTTCCCAACGACGCAAACACCTTCCTACCCCCAGGCAAACACACATGCACCCCCACCCCCACACCATTCGGTACACGTTGGATGGTGGACATCTACCTCGTCGCCAACCTCCTCGCACTTTCTTATTTGCCCTCGCACACAGCAATGACCGCCCTCCACAACATACTCGAAAACCCTAAACCCTAAACCCTAAATCAATTTACAATACTCACCTCCCCAACTCCTCCATCACCATCCCGCTTCTGCCCCTCTTCGACACTTAATCACCACACTCCTCAGGCATCTACCACCTCCCCCCTAACCCCACCCACCCCATCACTTACCCCCTCCCGAAGCGCACGTCACTCTCCACAATAGGAGTCCTTGCTTGGGATTGGCATGGCATTTTATACACCGATGGCTCCAAGAAGGGCGGTCCCTCCCCCCTTGGAGCGGCTGCCACCCACCCCGCTTCGGATACACGCTTCAAAATTCTGGTGTCCTCCACCGCTCCATGTCACACCATCATTCGTGCGGAACTCGCGGGCATCGATATAGGCCTACAACTGGGCCATACCCACCTTCTTACGGAGAGTGCGTGCTCACTCCGCCTCGTCCAAGGCCACATGAACTGCCCATCCGCCTACCGATACGACATTCACCGGGATACACTTGGCTTCACCACACATACCCTCTTAACTCGTTGCGAGTCAGGCATCAGCACCCATATAGGCAAATTCAAAGCACACAACCACTCAATCGGCAACGACCTCGCATACAACCTCGCTAACCAAGTTGCGGACGGACACCCACCCTACGCCACGGGTTCAGATGTGTCGATAGGCCACGGGACATGGCCTTACTCACTCATACCCCAAACCCTAGGTCAAGTCATACCCTACATGTACACCAACCTCAAAACGGATGTATAGACGTATAGCGCCAAGCACACACATACACCCTCTCACAAACCACCAAACACGGTGCCCTCCTCGCCCGCGCCGCGGCGTACGGGCCGACTTCACCTTCCACAAAAACCACACATCACTAACCAATGTCCAATTCACACACAAGCAAAACTTCATGTGGGGAGTACTCAACACCCGCCTCCTATCACACAACCCCACACTGCGCTGCCCCATGTGTGGTCAATTCACTAGCAACGGCCACATAGCCGGTAACTCCCACCATGTCCGGCCTTAGATAGGACCGCCACAAGAGCTAGCTACAACTCCTCCTCTTCCTCATGGAACGCCACAACAGAGACCGCTGGGAGACCATCACGGCAGACTTTGGTAACAAACCCATCATGTCATTCACATCCCCCACACCTATCCATACCCCCCTTGATTGTCACCCCCTCACCCCACCCACATGCCCACCCGTATAGCTGTTGCCGACGATAGCATGTCGCCCGACCCCCTCATCTCATGCCGTGCTATCATGCCTGCTCAGATACTCCCCTCCGCGTTGGGACCCCCGGCACACAAACCCGACTTCATCCGGCTTCTCGAACCTAGATTCGTCGAATACACAAACGGCCGCCGACATTACTCCTCGATTAAACATATCCAGATAGGGGAATGAAAATACTACATAGAATATCCAGATAGGGGAATGGAAAGACCACAACCTCTCCCACACCGCACAAATGATTCGCGATAAAAACGCCCCCCCCTCTCCAATGCCATTCGCCAACACCGGGCAGGTACCGACGTCGACATTCCTCCCACAATCATTAGCCGCACGGCAGGGACTGGATCCGCCATTTTTTTGTTGGGTTCGGATCCATGAGTACTTGATTTTTTAGGATCCGGAACTAGTGAGTACATCTAAAAAAGGGATCCGGATCCCGCGATTACCTGTGATTCTAGGGTTCGGATCCCGCGATTACCTGTGATTCTAGGGTTCGGACCCCGCGATTACCTGTGATTCTAGGGTCCGGATCCCGCGATTACCTGTGATTCTAGGGTTCGGATCCAGCGATTACCTATGATTCTAGGGTTCGGATCCAGCGAGTACCTCTGTTTTCGGTTCCGGAACCGAGTACATGAGTACTTCTAAATTTTTGGTTCCGTTGGATTCGTTGGGTTCGCGATTCCAACAAGTACTCGAAGTACTCATGCAAATTGATACAAATTGCGCATTTTGGGTGAAATTTGTAATGCAAATTCAATTTTTACATCTCTACTAGTTCTATGCGCCCGCTCATGCTTGAATCCCATACAGTAGATTTTGACTAAGGTATCATGAACACCCTATCTGAATTCCCAACAAGCTCTACTTCTGTACGTTGGATAGCCGTCGATGACAAGCTCTTCCCTGATCTAGACGGTCTAATACTTCCCGCTTGCCCCGCCATTGTTGCTAACTTTGATAGGAGTTGGATGTGGACGGGCAGATTATGGTGGATTTCAAGCGCGTAAGCACCGTTTAACTGGCCCTTGGGTGGGCTACAATCGATTCAAGGCTGCGGAATGACAACAGTCATGGCTATTGAACCAATCCTAGACATACACCTCAGCAGATTTGCATTGCCAAATATCTCCCAAAAAAACAGCGTGTCACTTCGGGCCACCACAGAATCGTGAGATACTCGGAATCGTGAAAACTGATTTGGTATCGCGATTCCACATCGTTTTGCGAGGATGAGGTACTCGCGATTACCGCGGATCCATTAAAGCACGATGAATACCGGATCCAGCGATTACTTACAATAACTGGTACCGGATCCTACGATTACTTACAATAACTGGTACCGGATACTACGATTACTTACAATAACTGGTACCGGATCCAACGATTACATGTGATTGTAGGGCTCGGATCCCGCGATTACCTACCGAGCCTAGGGTTCGGATCCAGCGATTACCTGTGATTCTAGGGTCCGGATCCCGCGATTACCTGTGATTCTAGGGTCCGGACCCACGAGACCGAGTCCGAACCCGAGTAGTCAGTAGTCTCGGGGATTCGCATAACCGTAGGATTCGGATCCAGTCCCTGCCGCACGGGTACACCTCACTCATCCACCATTACAAGTATCACCTCCCTTCTCACCCTCCGCACTAACCCTCATGCCAAACTCATATAAAAAACACGACTCAACACGACACACATCCTAGCACAACTCCACTTGCATGTCGTGATTAGAACTTAGTGGTGAGAAGCCACTAACATTCATTATTTTCCGATGCGCCGGTAAAGCGCACGCCTAGTACGCGAAAGGTCGCGGGTTTGAGTCTGGGGAGAGTCCGGGGGGGCGGAGGGGCGTGGTAATGTCGTGATTAGAACTTAGTGGTGAGATACCACTCATTTACATTCATTATTTTCCGGTGCTCCGGTAAAGAGTACGCCTAATACGCGAAGGGTCGCGGGTTCGAAACCCGGTGAGTCTGATCTTCATATATAGGCTTGTGTGGGCCCAAGATGAGCCCCCACCTTACACATGCACACTGTCCAATTACTGCATATCTCCTTCTCGTATACGGCATCGAATCTCGCAGACCGCACGCCGCATCCCCACTCACCGCACCCACACACGCCCCCGAATGAATGCTACCACCCCCACGCATGCCACACTCCCCGGGGGGGGAGAGTTAAAACCCCCAACACCCTTTGGAGAGGTTGGATATAGGCAGTTCGCGGCCTAGCCCTTAATTGTAAGTTTCATGCATGGCATAGTTGGGAGGGCCCAGAGACAGCCGCCGGTTTTACCCGGTACATGTTGTAAACAATTTCAATTTTTGCATCTCTCTTTATCTCCCTTCCTCTCCCTCTTTCTCTCTCTCTCTCTTTCTCACCCCCCCCTCTCTCTCTCTCTCTCTCTCTCTCTCTCTCTCCCTCTCTCTCTCTCTCTCTCTCTCTCTCTCTCTCTCTCTCTCTCTCTCTCTCTCTCTCTCCCTCTCCCTCTCCGTCTCTCTCTCCCTCTCTCTCTTTCCCTTCCTTCCTTCCCTTCTCTCTCCCTCTCCCCCCTCTCCCTTTCTTTCTCTCTCCCCTCCTTCTCACCCCCCTTTCTCTCTCTCTCTCTCTCTCTCTCTCTCTCTCTCTCTCTCTCTCTCTCTCTCTCTCTCTCTCTCTCTCTCTCTCTCTCTCTCTCTCTCTCTCTCTCCCCTCAAACCCCCTCTCCCCCCACCCCCTGCTTCTCTCCCTCTATCTGTCTTTATCTCCCTTCTTCTCCCTCACCCCTTCTCATTACTCCCACTCCCTCTCACTCCCCTCCTTTCTCTCTCTCCCCTTCTCTCCACCACTCTCCCTGTGCATGTTTTCTTCTCTACCCCCTTTCCCTCTCACTCCATCTTCTTCTCCCTTCTATGTTTCCCCCCCTCTCTCACCCCCTTTCTTTCTTTCTCTCTCCCTCTCCCTTTTCGCCCCTTTACTCCCCCCTTCTCCCTCTCTCCCTTCTCCCCCCCCCCCCCCGGCTTTTACTCCCCTGTCGCTATCTCATTCTCTTTCCCCTCTCCCTCCCCCTCTCTCCCTCTCCCCTTCTAGCAACTTCTCCCCCTACTGCATTTATTAATTTATGGTCAGATTGATTTGAATCTAGAGGTTTGCATATCCAATATCATGTGTACGGGACAGTAACTCTAGCGGTTACTGTTACCGTTAATATCGGCGCGTCTCGCCTGCAGGGCAACCACCTTGCCCGAACAGTTAGACGCAGCCAACGACCAACGACTTCCCCAACGGTCAGCTCTAGCTAGCCCGTGCCTTATAAGCCGTAGCTAGCCACGAGCCTAGGCACTCTCTGCTTTCGCGCTCAGCCAATCTAGGCTTCGCGCGAACGCAGTCTCGACTCTCGTAGTCGAGTAGGGTGTCAATCTTACCTTTCGTCCCATGCGCACTCGAGCGTCACGCGACACTTCCCCTCGTTCAGTTACGCAATTCCCCAATATGCAGCCTGAGCAGTCTACATCCGCCGCAGCGGCCGACCCTCACGCTACCTCACTCGAACAACGCACAGCCGAACAAATTCGTACGGCAGTTTTAGCATCGGAACAACGGATAACGGAACAGTTTTTGGCGGCTAACGCTGCCTTACTCGCCCTGCTCCAACGACCCACAACTACACCTGCTCCTATTGATCCACAACAGTCCATTCCCGCCGACGCAACAGCGACGGAGGGTGGTAAGGCGGCCCCCGAGCCACCTATCGACCTGCTCGACGACGAACCCGACCCCTCCGCGACCGAGTTGTCGACTTCACCTACTACGGCGAAGTCATCCCGGCCGGCCTCGAACGTCCCCCTCGAGACGTCGAGGAGCCACGTCTGTGGACTCTCACGGACGACACCGCCCGCGCCCTAAGCGACAAACGCAGCCAAGCGGCATACGACGAGTACCTACACATCGGGTGATATGCCTTCTTCGACAGTTGCGCCAACGCGGCAATTGGACACGTTGTCGCACGGCCCACCTCTACCTACAGAGCAGGCGGCAGCGATTGCCCTCATCCGAGCGGGCCATCGCACCCACACAGCGACGGAGGAGGCCGCCCGTACTAGATTGGGCTTCCTCCGCCTCACCAAGGGCGGACAAGACAGATGCGGACCGCGTGTTTGCCGAATTGGCACACGAGCGCTTCTGCCGACCGCGCCCTACCGCGGTCTCCGGCCCATTGGACGCGCTACGCCAAGCTTTCGTCGACCGCACGCTTGAAGTCAGCTTACACGCCGCCAGCAAGGCCGCCGCCGGCGCCGCTTTCGCAAAGGTCACGCCGGACAAGCCCACCGGCCCCGACGCTCGAACCCGCAAAGCCGCCGCCGACAAACGCAAGGCCGCTGCTGCAGCAGCAGCCGCGGCACGAGCCGCTCCACCCCCCAAGCCGACCGACTCGGCTAAAACCCCAAGCAAGAAATGATGGTGTGGCCCGCCGCGCCGATTCCTGCTCCCCGACATCTTCCTTCATGCGCCACCGCGTACGTCGAAAATGGCGGGAGTGGGAGCGCATCGGCGCGAGCGGCCAAGTCCTAAGTTGGATCCGCCACGGCGTACGTGTGAAGTTCAAGCACGGCCTACGTCCCAAGCCGTTCAACCATGGCATCTCCATGCTAGACGCCACACCCGACCAACTCGAGTTTCTCAACTCGGAACTACCACGCTTCGAGGCTTGCGGCGCGTGGGAGCGCTCTACGAACCCCCGCTACGTCTCCCGGATGTTCTTGGTACCAAAACCCGGATGCAATCAATGGCGCTTGATTATCGACCTTCGAGAACTCAACCGCTATTGCTCAACACTCAACATGACTTGCGAGACCCTCAAGCACCTCCGCCATCTATCTCGACCGGGGGACTACTTCGTCTCACTCGACCTCACCGATGGGTACTACACCCTTGGCATCCGGGAGGAAGACCGCGACTACTTCACGGTCAACTACCGCGGCACCCTATGGCGCCTCGCATGCCTCCCCATGGGGTGGTCGGGCTCCGCCTACTACTTTTGCAAGCTCACGCAAGTGTTTACGAACCACCTACGCCGCCCTCCTCCTCCCACGCCCGCATCTACACCGGCCGGCCCACGCCGCCCGTCCAAGCGCTTCCTCCGGAACGCGCGATGGCGAGGCACCCGACTACTCCCCTACATGGACGACTTCCTCTTCTTAGCGGATTCCTACGACGAGGCCCTCTTACTCCGGCAGCGCGTCCAAGCCCTGCTCGACAGCCTCGGCCTACAACGCAACCCCAAGAAAGGTGTATGGACGCCAACGCAAGTCGGCGACCACTTGGGCCTCACGGTGGATTTACAACGCGGCGAGTTTCGCGCCCCACCCGAAAAACTGCTACACCTCGCACAACACGCTTCGGCCTTGCTCGGACGAGCAGCGTCCAACGCACGATGGCTACCCACACGCCAACTCGCAGCCTTCGCGGGGAAAGCGCAATTCCTCTACCTCGCCATCGCGCCCGCCCGATTCTTTTTGCGCGAGCTCCACAACGTCTTGGCTACCCGTACCGGTTGGGGGGGACGCGTGCGCCTCACCCACCAACTCCGACGCGACCTCGAGTGGTGGCGCACGGTACCCTCCCAACACAACGGCCGGTCGATCTACAAGCCCATCGAGACCGCCTATTTGCACGCCGACTCGAGCGACTACGGGTGGGGAGCCGTCCTCAACGAGGACGCCAATTACCAAGCCCGCGGGTTTTGGAGCGCCCCCGACCGCCTCCAACACATTACGTGGAAGGAACTTCGAGCGGTCAGGCACGCGGTCGAATCCTTTCTACCGCAACTCCGAGGACGACAAGTCCTCCTTCACGAGGACAACACTGCCGTAGTCGCCGTCCTAACCAAGCTAACGTCCCGGTCACCCGTCATGATGACGGAGCTACGGCGTTTGTGGTTCTTACTCGACACCAACGACATCCACATCCGCCCACGCTACATCCGGTCAGCCGCCAACGTCTGGGCCGACACGCTCAGCCGCGAAATGGACTCCGAAGACTGGCAGCTAAACCCTCAACTCTTCAACCACCTTCAGCGCCGGTGGGGCCCGCATACAATCGACCGGTTCGCTTCTATGCTCAACACGCAACTGCCACGCTTCAACGCCCGCTGGCGCGACCCCTTGTGCGAGGACATCGACTGCCTACACCTCCCCGACGCGGCGTGGAAACGCGAGAACAACTACTGCAACCCCCCTTGGTCTGCCCTACCAGCACTCGCCGCGAAACTCGAACAAGCTCAAGCCGAGGCGACTGTCATCGCCCCCTACTGGCGAAACAAAACGTGGTACCACGCGTTCGCCCGCTTGGCCACCGAGACCATACATTTCCCAGCGTCCCGCGACCTGTTCTTCCCCGGCAGGCTAGGCAAGCGAGAAGGGGTCGGACCTCCCGCTTGGAGCATCGTGGCCTTTCGGCTAGCACCCCCTCTTGGCTCTACACGCGACGCGGTGCGATTGGCCGGGCGATACGCCCGGACCGATTAAATACTCCTGTACAGCACGTCCTCCCTCTGCGTACAGGACCGCCGCGCTACGGATTACGCCGCGAAGCAGCACAGTCGCCCTGGTCCTCCGAACTGGCTGAAACTTTTCAAGACCTCCTAGGATCAGATAAGCTCGGGGTTACAGCGGTTGCCCTACTCAGCAACTCGCTAGCGCCCTCTACGTACTCGAGCTACCAAAGCGCAATCAGACAGTTTTTTATTTTTTGTGCAGAGGAAAATATCGCCCCGCTACAGGCCACGCCGGCCACGATGGTCCGCTACACGGCCTGGCTAGCCCTCTTGGGAACGGTCGCTGCCAGCTCGCTGCAGCCTTACTTCTCCGCAATTAACAAGTTCTTCCGCGACCACCGGCGCCAACCTATCGCCGTGGGCGAACTCCTGGCGGACGCCCGCCGTGGACTCGAAATGCTACAGCACCGCCTGCTACCCACCGCCGCCCGCCTCCCGCTACCCGCACAAGTCGCGCTGGACATCCTACACGCCGCCAACACCCTACACAGAACTTTCGCGTGGACCCCTGCTTCCCTCCCTCAGATGCAACGCTTCAGAGCCTGTTTAGCGGTGTGTGTCAATTACATGTTTTTCTGCCGCGCCGAAACTGGCGCCCGCTGCCAGACCGGCGACCTAGTGGTCGACAGGCCCTCTCAACAAATCTGCCTATTCGTGCGCAAATCAAAAGGGGACCAGCGCCGCGACGCGGCCGATAAACCTGTCATCGCTATTCCTGTAGCCGCTAACCCCGTCCTGGCAGACCTGCTCGTCTACTACACGGAGCAGCGCGCGACCTTCTGCAACAATTTCTACAACACGCCACCCCCACTCGCCTTTTGGAGCTGCTCACCTTCCGAACCTTCCACCGAGTGGGGCGCCGCGTCCACCATCTCCGCCTGGCTCACCCTCGCCCTCCGCACCGTCGACTCATCCGCACCCGCCGGTTTCAAGTGGACGTCGCACAGCCTACGGAAAGGTGCAGCGTCCGCTGCCAGCTGCATCGGCGCGCCCCTCCCCGTAATCAAATTTATGGGTGGCTGGGCCAAGAACAGCGCTGTGACCGAAGGCAAATATATTGACCCAACCATGACCCCAACACCTGCTGCTTGGCGGTTCTTCGGCTGGCTCACTCCGTCCCCCCCGCAACACTAATTCTGGCTGTGCAAGCCTTTGGCTTTAGGTTACTGGCAAAACGTGCCCTAGGGTAAATGGTCAGATTGATTTGAATCTAGAGGTTTGCATATCCAATATCATGTGTACGGGACAGTAACTCTAGCGGTTACTGTTACCGTTAATATCGGCGCGTCTCGCCTGCAGGGCAACCACCTTGCCCGAACAGTTAGACGCAGCCAACGACCAACGACTTCCCCAACGGTCAGCTCTAGCTAGCCCGTGCCTTATAAGCCGTAGCTAGCCACGAGCCTAGGCACTCTCTGCTTTCGCGCTCAGCCAATCTAGGCCTCGCGCGAACCCACCCACCCATCCCTATAATCCTGCGCTAATTGACCCCCAGACCCTGTCTGTGGGTGTCTTTTGGCCAAATTGTAAGCAAGCTGTATAGCTTTGGCAAAACGTGCCCTAGGGTAAATTTTATGGTCAGATTGATTCTCGCCTGCAGGGCAACCACCTTGCCCGAACAGTTAGACGCAGCCAACGACCAACGACTTCCCCAACGGTCAGCTCTAGCTAGCCCGTGCCTTATAAGCCGTAGCTAGCCACGAGCCTAGGCACTCTCTGCTTTCGCGCTCAGCCAATCTAGGCTTCGCGCGAATGCAGTCTCGACTCTCGTAGTCGAGTAGGGTGTCAATCTTACTTTCGTCCCATGCGCACTCGAGCGTCACGCGACACTTCCCCTCGTTCAGCTACGCAATTCCCCAATATGCAGCCTGAGCAGTCTACATCCGCCGCAGCGGCCGACCCTCACGCTACCTCACTCGAACAACGCACAGCCGAACAGATTCGTACGGCAGTTTTAGCATCGGAACAACGGATAACGGAACAGTTTTTGGCGGCTAACGCTGCCTTACTCGCCCAGCTCCAACGCACCACAGCTACACCTGCTCCTACTGATCCACAGCAGTCCATTCCCGCCGACGCAACAGCGACGGAGGGTGGTAAGGCGGCCCCCGAGCCACCTATCGACCTGCTCGACGACGAACCCGACCCCGCCGCGGCCGAGTTCGTCGACTTCACCTACTACGGCGAAGTCATCCCGGCCGGCCTCGAACGTCCCCCTCGAGACGTCGAGGAGCCACGTCTGTGGACTCTCACGGACGACACCGCCCGCGCCCTAAGCGACAAACGCACCCAAGCGGCATACGACGAGTACCTACACATCGGGTGCTATGCCTTCTTCGACAGTTGCGCCAACGCGGCAATTGGCGAGGCTTTGGACACGTTGTCGCACGGCCCACCTCTACCTACAGAGCAGGCGGCAGCGATTGCCCTCATCCGAGCGGGCCATCGCACCCACGCAGCGACGGAGGAGGCCGCCCGTACTAGACTGGGCTTCCTCCGCCTCACCAAGGGCGGACAAACGAGCACAGATGCGGACCGCGTGTTTGCCGAATTGGCACACGAGCGCTTTTGCCGACCGCGCCCTACCGCGGTCTCCGGCACATTGGACGCGCTACGCCAAGCTTTCGTCGACCGCACGCTTGAAGTCAGCTTACACGCCGCCAGCAAGGCCGCCGCCGGCGCCGCTTTCGCAAAGGTCACGCCGGACAAGCCCACCGGCCCCGACGCTCGCACCCGCAAAGCCGCCGCCGAAAAACGCAAGGCCGCTGCCGCAGCAGCAGCCGCGGCACGAGCCGCCCCCCCCCCCAAGCCGACCGACCCGGCTAAAACCCCGAGCAAGAAATGATGGTGTGGCCCGCCGCGCCGATTCCTGCTCCCCGACATCTTCCTTCATGCGCCACCGCGTACGTCGAAAATGGCGGGAGTGGGAGCGCATCGGCGCGAGCGGCCAAGTCCTAGGTTGGATCCGCCACGGCGTACGTGTGAAGTTCAAGCACGGCCTACGTCCCAAGCCGTTCAACCACGGCATCTCCATGCTAGACGCCACACCCGACCAACTCGAGTTTCTCAACTCGGAACTACCACGCTTCGAGGCTTGCGGCGCATGGGAGCGCTCTACGAACCCCCGCTACGTCTCCCGGATGTTCTTGGTGCCAAAACCCGGATGCAATCAATGGCGCTTGATCATCGACCTTCGAGAACTCAACCGCTATTGCTCAACGTTCAACATGACTTGCGAGACCCTCAAGCACCTCCGCCATCTATCTCGACCGGGGGACTACTTCGTCTCACTCGACCTCACCGATGGGTACTACACCCTTGGCATCCGGGAGGAGGACCGCGACTACTTCACGGTCAACTACCGCGGCACCCTATGGCGCCTCGCATGCCTCCCCATGGGGTGGTCGGGCTCCGCCTACTACTTTTGCAAGCTCACTCAAGTGTTTACGAACCACCTCCGCCGCCCTCCTCCTCCCACGCCCGCATCTACACCGGCCGGCCCGCGCCGCCCGTCCAAGCGCTTCCTCCGGAACGCGCGATGGCGAGGAACCCGACTACTCCCCTACATGGACGACTTCCTCTTCTTGGCGGATTCCTACGACGAGGCCCTCTTACTCCGGCAGCGCGTCCAAGCCCTGCTCGACAGCCTCGGCCTACAACGCAACCCCAAGAAAGGTGTATGGACGCCAACGCAAGTCGGCGACCACTTGGGCCTCACGGTGGATTTACTACGCGGCGAGTTTCGCGCCCCACCCGAAAAACTGCTACACCTCGCACAACACGCTTCGGCCTTGCTCGGACGAGCAGCGTCCAACGCACGATGGCTACCCACACGCCAACTCGCAGCCTTCGCGGGAAAAGCGCAATTCCTCTACCTCGCCATCGCGCCCGCCCGATTCTTTTTGCGCGAGCTCCACAACGTCTTGGCTACCCGTACCGGTTGGGGGGGACGCGTGCGCCTCACCCACCAACTCCGACGCGACCTCGAGTGGTGGCGCACGGTACCCTCCCAACACAACGGCCGGTCGATCTACAAGCCCGTCGAGACCGCCTACTTACACGCCGACTCGAGCGACTACGGGTGGGGAGCCGTCCTCAACGAGGACGCCAATTACCAAGCCCGCGGGTTTTGGAGCGCCCCCGACCGCCTCCAACACATTACGTGGAAGGAACTTCGAGCAGTCAGGCACGCGGTCGAATCCTTTCTACCGCAACTCCGAGGACGACAAGTCCTCCTCCACGAGGACAACACTGCCGTGGTCGCCGTCCTAACCAAGCTAACGTCCCGGTCACCCGTCATGATGACGGAGCTGCGGCGTTTGTGGTTCTTACTCGACACCAACGACATCCACATCCGCCCACGCTACATCCGGTCAGCCGCCAACGTCTGGGCCGACACACTCAGCCGCGAGCTGGACTCCGAAGACTGGCAGCTAAACCCTCAACTCTTCAACCACCTTCAGCTCCGGTGGGGCCCGCATACAATCGACCGGTTCGCTTCTATGCTCAACACGCAACTGCCACGCTTCAACGCCCGCTGGCGCGACCCCTTGTGCGAGGACATCGACTGCCTACACCTCCCCGACGCGGCGTGGAAACGCGAGAACAACTACTGCAACCCCCCTTGGTCTGCCCTACCCGCACTCGCCGCGAAACTCGAACAAGCTCAAGCCGCGGCGACTGTCATCGCCCCCTACTGGCGGAACAAAACGTGGTACCACGCGTTCGCCCGCTTGGCCACCGAGACCGTACACTTCCCAGCGTCCCGCAACCTGTTCTTCCCCGGCAGGCTAGGCAAGCGAGAAGGGGTCGGACCTCCCGCTTGGAGCATCGTGGCTTTTCGACTAGCACCCCCTCTTGGCTCTACACGCGACGCGGTGCGATTGGCCGGGCGATACGCCCGGACCGATTAAATACTCCTGTACAGCACGTCCTCCCTCTGCGTACAGGACCGCCGCGCTACGGATTACGCCGCGGAGCAGCACAGTCGCCCTGGTCCTCCGAACTGGCTGAAACTTTTCAAGACCTCCTAGGTTCAGATAAGCTCGGGGTTACAGCGGTTGCCCTACTCAGCAACTCGCTAGCGCCCTCTACGTACTCGAGCTACCAGAGCGCAATCCGACAGTTTTTTATTTTTTGTGCAGAGGAAAATATCGCCCCGCTACAGGCCACGCCGGCCACGATGGTCCGCTACACCGCCTGGCTAGCCCTCTCGGGAACGGTCGCTGCCAGCTCGCTGCAGCCTTACTTCTCCGCAATTAACAAGTTCTTCCGCGACCACCGGCGCCAACCTATCGCCGTGGGCGAACTCCTGGCGGACGCCCGCCGTGGACTCGAAATGCTACAGCACCGCCTGCTGCCCACCACCGCTCGCCTCCCGCTACCCGCACAAGTCGCTCTGGACATCCTACACGCCGCCAACACCCTACACGGAACTTTCGCGTGGACCCCTGCTTCCCTCCCTCAGATGCAGCGCTTCAGAGCCTGTTTAGCGGTGTGTGTCAATTACATGTTTTTCTGCCGCGCCGAAACCGGCGCCCGCTGCCAGACCGGCGACCTAGTGGTCGACAGGCCCTCTCAACAAATCTGCCTATTCGTGCGCAAATCTAAAGGGGACCAGCGCCGCGACGCGGCCGAAAAACCTGTCATCGCTATCCCTGTAGCAGCTAACCCCGTCTTGGCAGACCTGCTCGTCTACTACACGGAGCAGCGCGCGACCTTCTGCAACAAATTCTACAACACGCCACCCCCACTCGCCTTTTGGAGCTGCTCACCTTCCGAACCTTCCACCGAGTGGGGCGCCGCGTCCACCATCTCCGCCTGGCTCTCCCTCGCCCTCCTCACAGTCCACTCGTCCGCGCCCGCCGGCTTTAAATGGACGTCGCACAGCCTACGCAAAGGCGCGGCGTCCGCTGCCAGCTGCATCGGCGCGCCCCTCCCCGTAATCAAATTTATGGGTGGCTGGGCCAAGAACAGCTCTGTGACCGAAGGCAAATATATTGACCCAACCATGACCCCATCACCTGCTGCTTGGCGGTTCTTCGGCTGGCTCACTCCGTCCCCCCCGCAACACTAATTCTGGCTGTGCAAGCCTTTGGCTTTAGGTTACTGGCAAAACGTGCCCTAGGGTAAATGGTCAGATTGATTTGAATCTAGAGGTTTACGTGCCCTAGGGTAAATAAAAAAACCTTGCTTCGATGCGTCCCTAGACGGGAACTCCGCTCTCCGCACACAAGGAGCGAGCGCGCCAGCGCGCGCTCTGCAGTCGCCACAACATCATGAAGTTTTTTGAGCGGTAGGCATATAGGTAGCGAATCTAGCTAAAAAAATAAGAGAAGCAACGTTGGATGACCATTTGGCCTTAGTCGAACATAGCCTGTGGTAACTGTGTGAATGCGCGATGCGCCGGTTCGCGCTGCTCCAGGTGACCGAGGACAAGGAGTCGCAGAGCGGATCGCTGTTCTGGCGGTCAGTTTGCGGAGGGGCGGATGACGTATGGGAAGTGTTTCAGGTTTACAGGGGCATTGTGCCCACCCTCGCGCAA
The DNA here is from genome assembly GCA_026401115.1 of Tetraselmis chui. NCBI lineage: Eukaryota > Viridiplantae > Chlorophyta > Chlorodendrophyceae > Chlorodendrales > Chlorodendraceae > Tetraselmis > Tetraselmis chui. Next base: position 146,122 of record JAPMLY010000625.1, read on the forward strand.
GTGCAGGGCTCCGCCGCTGTACTGATTTCCGGGGGTGTGGCAGGGGCTCCGGGTTTGATCACAGCGCACAGAGACGCCCTCTTTGCGCTTCTACCTCGCATAGCTAGCGACAGTAGCTTGCGGGTCATCGCTGCTGGCAGTGGAGCTCAGGTGAGTGGTCGAAACGCAGTGAGTGATATATAACTACTCGCCGCTCGTTGTGATCGAGGCCAAGTGTTGTCTTGGCAAGACATAGTTGCCGCCTCTATCCGGTAAACACACTGACACCGATTTCTTCGGCTCCAGCTCCTGGCTGTGGCATTATGCTGCTCTACGGAGGATGTAGACGACGAGCTTTCATCGGATCAGCAGCCCCCGGGAGCGGTTTTGCTAGGTGAGATCGCCACTCGTATTTTTTCGCGTACTCACCTCTTTCGTCTGTCGCACTCACCTCAACTTGCTGCTCGAGTGGCCATTGTTCATCAGTACCCCCCGAACGCACCAGAACAGTCTTCAAGAAGCCGCTAAACTGCAGGGCTTGCTTTTCGCTGGTCCTGAGACATTTTGTTCCACGCACACGTAGAGACGCATGCCACTCCCGAGCTGGCAAATTGTGATTGGGCTTCGCCGCTCTTGCCTTTCCATAGCAGCCCCACCGAAACCGAAGTCCCGCCAGATGCAGCCAACCTAGACGCTTTTCAGTTTCGGCTGTGTGCAGTCAAGCAGGTGATGTGTTCTGAAGTCAATCGCAGTCGGCCATGTGCCTGTGCTCTCGTTTCACGGTGAAATGAACCTCCAAAGTACTGGCGAGCCCAGTCGGGTGTTGAGTCGTCACGTGCTGACACTGCGCCACTTGAAATGACACGGGGTGCATCTCGTCGTGTTTGTTCATACAGTTACCCGCGGACGCTGTCGTTTTGAGCGTCGCAACAGCGGAGCCGTCGTCAAGCTTGGCAGCGCAGCGTGAGGCAGCTGTGTGCTGGCACGTCAAGCCAAATGTTTTGGCTTTCAGTGTGTGTTACCAGCCAGTAGGAAACACTAGACAAGCAGCGGCGCACGGCGCAGTTGATTCCGAGCCAGGAGCAAATGACCCCAGTGTCGTTTTGCAGCATCTGGCTGCTGCGTTTCTCGGTAACGAGGCAAGGGGAGAGGTCATTGCCACCACACCCAGACACGCCACCCCTCCAGCTGAAGCTACGACCGAGGATGCTGGCGGGTTTCATATCACGAGCACCGCAGCAAGCTTCAATTCGAGGTAAGGGCCTCCTTCTTGTCATCTCTGTGTGAAGCTGTATGGGCGAGGTCAGCGATCGTGTCAACCCACCGCGCCTCTTAGTCGGTCATTAACTTGTTCGGGGGCGTTTTGTTAGGTGCGAGCTGGTAAGGCATGAGGCGAATGTAGCATCGAAGTTGCATCATCTGCTCAAGGTGCGCCATTTGTCATTTTATCCCCTGATTTGCTCAACCTCTTAACTCACAGAATGGGTGTGTTTCAGTACTCGCACCGAAGGCAGATTGGGCACACACACAGTTTGGCACACCGTGTATGTGTGTGTGTGTGTGTGCCAGTGTGTGTGCCAGTGTGTGTGCCCGTGTGTGTGTGTGTGTGTGCCAGTGTGTGTGCCAGTGTGTGTGCCAGTGTGTGTGTGTGTGTGTGTGTGCCAGTGTGTATGTGTGTGTGTGCCAGTGTGTATGTGTGTCAGTGTGTCAGTGTGTCAGTGTTCGTGTGTGTGTGTGTGTGTGTGTCAGTGTGTATTTGTGTATGTGTGCCAGTGTGTGTGTGTGAGAGAGTGTGTGTGTGTGTGTGTGTGTGTGTGTGTGTGTGTGTGTGTGTGTGTGTGTGTGTGTGTGTGTGTGTGTGTGCGTGTGTGTGTCAGTGAAGGCTGTAAGGATAATTACGAAAGTATTAACCATCGTTGTCATTGTTGTCTCCAGGCAATAAGCACAGCTGTGATGTCAGAATCCAGCCGGCAGACTTCATCAGCAACGTTTGTATCGCGCATGGTCGCGGTTGCTGCAAGTCAGTGCGATCAGATAGATGACTTTTCAAAGGGGATGCTCGCGTTTCTCCAGTGTTTGCAGGTAGAGTATGCACAGCCGCAGTTGTCCTAGCAAATTCACCAAATAGGCAGATGACTCGTGAGCATCATTATTCAGGCGTGGCAATTGGGATGGATTGAGGTGTGCAATTGGGATGCATGGCGGTTTTGCAATACGTGCAGTAAGATGTACTTGGGCAACAACAGAGACTGGCGTAATATCAGAGTTGAGTCGATATGGTTTGCTTAGATAGCGCGGTCCCTAGGTATGTTGGGTATGATATGATAAGGCTGTTGGTTCATATACCCTCGCAAATTTGGATATGCTTTCTTCTGTCTAGTGTTCAGTATCGATGGAGGTCTGTGGATGCATACTTTAAATGAGATGATATAGAATAATGAGATCACATAACATGCGAGCTGACCTCCGTAACAACCCTACCGCAGGCCAAGAAGCAGGGGTTGGCGCCGGTTTTGGACCAACTGGAGCGAATAGAGAAGCAAGTGGCGCAACTGGAGACCGTCACGTTGAGACTTGACTCAACAGCACTAGAGCTAGAGCGGGTGTGTTGTGATATTCCAAACTAGGTTCACGGGTATAAACTAAATGTGTGTTTATGTGTGTGTATATATGTTTTGGTGTGTGTGTGTGTGTGAGTGTGTGTGTGTGTTTAAAAGCAGATATTTTTCGCAGGTTGGAAACAAGCGATCCATGATGTATTGGTATTGTCGTATGCGCATTTGAAGAACGTAAAGCAATATCAAATAAGCACGTAGCTCAACGGAAGATAATGATGCACGAGAATGGTTACTACACCAAGTCGTATAGTTCGCGCAAATGTTAAGCCACGACAAGCATTGTTACTGCAGGGCGCGCGCGGGGGGTGCGGAGAGCGGAGTTCCCCTCTAGGGATGCATGGAAGACTAAATTACAAAATTATGTTTAGAAATGGATGAGAGAGAGAGAGAGAGAGAGAGAGAGAGAGAGAGAGAGAGAGAGAGAGAGAGAGAGAGAGAGAGAGAGAGATGGGGGGGGGGGGGGGGGGAGAGAGGGAGGGAGAGGGATTCAGAGAGGGAGAGAGAGAGAGGGGGGGGGGGGGAGTGGAAGAGGAAGGGCAGGTAGAGGGTGATGAGAATTGAAGAGAAGGGAGAGAGAAAGAGAGAGAGAGGTTTTTTCCCGTAATATTATTTTGTACATAAGTTGGTCATGTAAGTAAGTCTTTCAGTCTGATATTTATAGTGTATTGGAAATTTGGCCCATATGTACTGCTACATAAATATGAAATATCAATCGGCTATTTTAGTATATTTTCGGCCAACACTATTCTTATCCCTGAAAATGCAGACAAACGTCCCGAATAATGCAAATTTCACATTCGAAGATACGATGAGCAATGCACGAAATTTTCTGCCGGTACATTTGGTTCAGTTCGGTACTTGGTTGTACGTTTTGGTACGTTGTTGTACGGTACGGTACGTCGGGATGCCGCATTGGATTTTTGTTATGAAGCTATCCCTACTAGAGGGGGATGTTATGCATAAGAACCGCAACGCGGTCGTTCCGTCCTACCCGTTTGGATGGGAAGTAAAATCGTTTCACAACATGCACTACCTAAACCGCAGTCGCCCAGTACACCCTCTCCGAAAAAGAAGGTAGGCGTTGAACTGACTTTCCCGGGACTTACGGAGGGACGATTTGACTCACTTACTTGAACATGGTTAGAGCATGGTCTTGATAAGGACGGTTGTAGTGTTAGACTTTGAGTATGGTGTGTCATCGGATGTTCGCGAGGATTTGAAAGCGGTGTGTGTTTAAGAGGTGGTATAGCTATTGGACCGAGTATATATGGAGCTCTGATAAGAAGATGCAATTAGTTTCGAGTCTTGAAATGGAAATGTTTCACAACATCGGCAAACTGGATCGACTGTTTAATAACGGCTATCAAGCACTTTGCCATTTAGGACACTTAGGAGTAACGATTCGGCCGGGTACTTTTCGACATAGTACACCTATCGACACAAATATCTTCAATGTGTGCCGACGCTTCCCGTGGGTGAAAAGCCGAAGCAAACCGAATAGTAATTAAGAGAAACAAGGAAGGCATATAGTCAGATTGTTTTAAATCTAGAGGTTTGCAAAACCTACTTACATATGTGAAAGAATGTACACATGAACGGTAAAGCGTTACTGTAAAAGCGGTGCGTCTTGCCCAGCCCTCGAGGGGACCCTCGAGGACTGTGGAAACGCCTAGCGCAACGCCCCATGCCATGCCCCCAGCAGCACTAGCTAGCGACAGCTCCTTAAGCCGGTGCAACGCCCGAGCACTGGCACTCTCTGCTTTGCGCTCGCCCATCTGGCTCGCGCAATTGTAGTCTCGACTCTCATAGTCGAGCAAGGTGTCAGTTTACATCGTCTCATGCGCACTCGAGCGTCACGAGACACTTCCCCACGTTCTAGGTCGCCGTCTAACAACATGCAGCGTGAGCCGTCTTCCTCCGTACCCGGAGTCGACACTCTCCCCTATGTAATTGAACAACGTACTTCCGAACACATTCAAAGCGCAGTGTCGGCTCTCGAACTCCGACTTTCTGAGCAAATTCATGCGTCTAACACCGCCTTACTAGCCCAGCTTCAGCGTTTAACACACCCACATGTGCTCACGAATCCGTAGCAGTCCATTCCCCCTGACGCAACCATTGCGACTGAGGGTGGTAAGGCAGCCCAGGAGCCACCTATCGACCTGCAAAACGACGACCCCGAGCTCCACGAGCCCGAGTTCGTCGACTTTGCCGCCTACGGAGAAGTCATCCCTACCGGTTTGGAGCGACCCCCTCGCGACATCGACGAACCTCGCCTTTGGACGCTGACGGACGACACGGCCCGTTTCCTCAACGACAGAAAATCCCAAGCGGGGTACGACGAGTACCTCCACATCGGGTGCTATGCCTGCTTCGACAGCAGCGCCAACGCGGCAATCGGCGAGGCTTAGGACGCGCTGTGAGCCGGTCCTCCTCTACCAACGGAGTAGGCGGCGGCCGTTGCCCTCATCCGAGCGGGTCATCACACCCACACAGCGACGGAGGAGGCCGCCCGTACTCGACTATGCTTTCTCCGCCTCACCAAGGGCGGACAAACGAGCTCGGATTCGGACTGAGTGGTCGCCGAACTCGCCCACGAGCGTGTCTGCCGCCCGCGCCCTACCGCGGTCTCTGACCCGCTGGACGAGCTACGCCAAGCGCTCGTCGACATGACGCTTGAAGTCAGCTTGCGTGCCGCTAGCAAAGTAGTTGTTGGAGCAGCGTTCGCAAGGACTACGCCGGACAAGCCACCGGACAGGACGCCAAGGCCAAGAAGGCGGCTGCCGATAAGCGCAAGGCCACAACACCATAAGCAGCGGCGGCCGGAACTAAGCCCATCGACGGGACAAAACCCTCCACGAAGAAGTGATGGTGTGACCCGCCGCGCCGATTCTTGCTCCCCGTCATCCAGCTACATGCGTCACCGCGTGCGGCTAAGATGGCGGGAGTGGGAGCATATCGGCGCGAGCGGTCAAGTCGTGAGCTGTATCCATCATGGCGTGCGAGTCAAGTTCAAGAACGGCCTACGTCCCCGACCTTTCAATCACGGAGTTTCTATGAAGGACGCCACCAAGCCCCAGCTCGACTTCCTATCTATCAACACAACTCCCACACTTCGAAGCCTGCGGAGCATGGGAACGCGCCTACAACACCCGCTACATCTCCCGCATGTTTCTCGTCCCCAAGCCCGGGGTGAACAAGTGGCGTCTTATCATCGACCTGCGCGAACTCAAGAGCTACTGCGCGGAATTCAACATGTCGTGCGAGACCCTCAAGCACCTACGCCACCTCTCCCGCCCGGGCGACTACTTCGTCTCACTCGATCTCGCGGACGGCTACTACACACTCGGCATCCGGGAGGAAGACCGCGACTTCTTCACGGTGAGTTACAAAGGCGAGCTGTGGCGCCTCACGTGCCCCCCGATGAGGTCGGGGTCCGCCTACTATTTTTGCAAGCTCACGTAGGCGTTCATCAACTACCTGCGACGTGCGCCTAGTCCGGTGACCGCCACGATTGCGACGCCGTACAATCCGTCGCGACCCAATCCACCACTTCCCCCCCTGCGACGTTACGCGCATCATCTCCAAACACAAGGACACAGAATACGGCCAAACACAGTACATGGTTACTGAACACCTCACGACATGGGACATACAACTCTAACTTGACGACGGATTCCGCCTCATCTCCTCCACCTCTACATCGGTATGCCTTCACCCCCACCCCCACCCCCACCCCCGCCGACTGCTCCATCTGTCACGACCCACTGCATACAGAACCCACCTCCACCTGTTGCACATGCCCGCACTTTGCCGTCCACTCCCAATGCCGCCCCGCCCAAGGTCCCACCGCATGGCAGTGCGACTGGTGTGCTCGCGGCCAAAAGCACGACCTCACCCGCCTCCATGAAGTCCAGTGGGCCCCCTGCCTACAACTACACGACACCATCTGTGAGACCCCCTCCGGCCCCACTGCCCTCACCGCATTTAATTCCGGCTTTGTTCCCTCCACGACACCTATCCTGCATGAACCCGGACCCCCTCCATGGACGCACCCCCTCATCACATTCACCCATGACCCCATCCACCCCGACCTCGACATTGTTAGTTTTGCGAATGGCGTAGCTAAAAGCAAACCTAGTTTTTCAAAGACACGCAAAGGCGCATAGTACTCCTCCTAGAGGCACAAAATTACCGGTATTTAGGATGCCGATAATCAAGTAAGGGGAATAACGATTTCAGTACATTAGAGTATTGGAAATAGTATTTAGTAGAGTAGTGCGCTTTTGTGCAAGATGCGCGCATGTGGATCACTCGCGCTAGATGGGGCTATAAATAGTAGCTCATGGTAGGTGACTCGCAAGGGAGTCACAATTTTTCGTTGTTAGCTCAAGTGCGCGCCCGTTGGCGCACACTCCCCTGCACTTGCCTACACTACAGCCCCAAGGTCCGCAGCCGTCGCTCAGCACCTCCTCAAGCCTGCTACCGTTGTTGCAGCACCCCTCACACGTGTCGTTACACTGTGCTTGCCCGAGCCTACCCGTTGGTTGCGCTTCGGCCTATCCCGTACAACGTAAGTTTTGCGCATTGCTACCGATTGGCTACTTTTCGCCTAGCTTGGAGCACATCAAATCCCAGAACGAGCCACACCGTCGTGTAGAACTCGCCAAGACGAGTAGCAAGAGCTTTATTTTGCGTCATTTGGCCAATCAACGGCTCCGTTACGGGCCGCGCCGTCATTTTCTTTTTTGGCTTCACGTACCCGTACTTTTTTCGCAAGATTGCTGCTACCTCCTCGAGGCCCTTTGTCCCGCTCACTCCTCACGAGCTACTCATCCGTTGTTGCGGCTGCCCCCGAACGTTGCGTTACCGTGTTTTGGCCCGTGCCTACCCGTTGGTAGCGCGCATGCCGGTCCCGTAAACTTCCCGTACAACGTCCGGTTTGCACAATTGCTCCCGATTGGTGGTTTTCACGGTACCCCAAAGCACCCGAGATCTAGACAAGAGACACACCGTTGTGTAGCTCTGGTCACGACGAGTCCAACGTGCCTTGAAACGCTTCATTTGGACCACCACCTGCTCGGTTATGGCCCGCGCCCGTGACTTCCGCCGCCGATACATGGAGAAATACTGCTATACCTAATCACAAAAACCTCTACAATGGAGTCATTTGGGAGACTTCATGCACGACGACTACCTTTTCGGCGCCGTCGAGTCATGATTGTACTACGCGGCAGGAACCTGCCACCCGCGTAACTTTTACCCCTTATGTGCAACAGTGTCATAAAATGTTAGTTTTGCGAATGGCGTAGCTAAAAGCAAACCTAGTTTTTCAAAGACACGCAAAGGCACATAGTACTCCTCCTGGAGGCACAAAAATACCGGTATTCAGGATGCCGATAATCAAGTAAGGGGAATAACGATTTCAGTACATTAGAGTATTGGAAATAGTATTTAGTAGAGTAGTGCGTTATTGTGCACGATGCGCGCATGTGGATCACTCGCGCTAGATGGGGCTATAAATAGTAGCTCATGGTAGGTGACTCGCAAGGGAGTCACAATTTTTCGTTGTTCCCGCCCTCCCGCCCTTGCTTTGGGAGACTTCATGCACGACGACTTCCTTTTCGGCGCCGTCGAGTCATGATTGTACTACGCGGCAGGAACCTGCCACCCGTGTAACTTTTACCCCTTATGTGCAACAGTGTCAAATAAACATGCTCCCTACCGGCAAATTCGCCATTCACACACACCCATCACTCCACGACACCACCGTACTATGCACTCCCGACGGCCGCGCGGTCACCACCCTTAGCGGCCCCCGCGTCCGTCACCTATTCCAACTCTTCCGCCCCGACCTCTCACGGCACACGTTCGAGGAGGAGGTCTACCACCTCCTCACTCGCCTAGGTGGGGTCTGCGGAGGGCGTAGCCCAAAGCATACCTGATTTTTCTAAGACACGCCAAGAAACATCGCCCTCCTCCTTGAAGCCCAATTATTAGTACCGGTATTTAGGATATTCATAATTAAGATAGGGGATTTAGTAGTTTGTAGTACTTAATAGTCAACAGTAAAGTACTGTAGTATTTAGTGCAGTAGTGAGCATTTCTGCGCACACGATGTGCGTAGTCAAATGAATCGCCCTGCTGGGGCTATAAATAATAGCTCCTACCTAGTGACTCGCAAGGGAGTCATCATTTTCGCTGTCAGCACAATTGCGCGCCCGTTGGCCCACACTCCCCTGCACTTGCCTACGCTACAGCCCCAAAGGTCCGCAGCCGTCGCTCAGCACCTCCTCAAGCATGCTAGCGTTGTTGCAGCACCCCGATATCGTGTCGTTACACTATCCTTGCCCGTGCCTACCCGTTGGTAGCGCTCTGGCCCGTTCCGTAGAACTTCAGTTTTGCAAGATTGCTACAGATTGCTACTTTCAGACTGACTTGAAACACATCCGATTCGGCCGCAAGGCACACCGTCGTGTAGCTCTTGCCAAGACGAGTCGAACAAGTCTTGATTTGCTACAATTGACCCTTTACCGGCTTCGAAACTGCCCGAAAGACGTTGTTCTGGCTTCAAGTACTAGAGTTTTGCAAGATTGCTAGACATCCCGCGTTCCAGCCCCCCTACTAACAACTCCAATTCTTCAGCCAAGCATACCACCGTGTAGCTCTTGCTCAGACGAGTCCAACGAGTCCTGTTTTGCTACACTTGACTACCGAACGGCTTCGTAGCAGCCTCCACCCGTAGGCGAAACCCGTACAATACCGCTCTCGGCTCCGTTCTTCCAACTGCCGCTGACTCACACAGCTCCAAACGGCTCGTCACAGCTCTACTACGCCGCGTCTACATGTTTGCAAGCTTTTCAACGTATTTTGACGATTCTGTTGTGGCGTGGACCCTAGGGACCCTCGTCGGCTCGACACCTGTGCACCTCCGAGTCCAACCGAAACGCCAAGCAAGACCGCCGCCAGCGCCGCCACTTCGTTCGTCCCCCGCCGCCGCCAGCGCCGCCACCGGCAGCCGACGCAGTACTCTACACCGACAGTACACGTACAATTTCCCGTACAACATTTTGGTAGTGTTCTCCGGTACACTTACCCGTATTCTGTACCCGTCATATACCCGTATCTTATCCGGTCCGTACTCGTCATCGACAGGAAACATCCGTAACCGGTACCCGTACCCGTGTCAAACCCGCTTCGAGCAGTTTTCTCCCTTTTCCGCTCTTCTTTCTAATGGCGATTTCACCGTTCACTCCTACCGAGCTTGAGGCCATGGTGAATGAGACTGGCGTGGATGACGGTTCTCTTGGGTCCGAAACGTGGTTGGACCGACTGATTGCTACAGCCGGCCGGGACCCGTCGTGGAAGAGCTCCTCGACTTTGTTGACTTTGGCGCGAGCGCTAAGCCGACGCGAAGCACTCGACGCTATGGAGGATGATGAGGCGATGGCGTATTGTGTCAAGCTAGACAAGCTGGCCGCCATGTTCGAGCCCGACGAGGGGAAGTGCGGGGCTTTCACTCTGGCCGGTCAACGCTGTGAATCGCGTGCGCGCGGTGCACTCACCTGCCAGAACCGTCGTCACAAGACTCAAGGCATGTGGTCGCTAGCCAGAAACGAAGATGGCATTGCGGGGCATCCATCTGAGTTTATTTGCTATGGCTGTCTCGAGGACGAGGACAACCACGCCGACCCTCGTGACTACTTGGCGTGCCTCACATGCACGGCTTGCCTCAACCGCTCATGCGCGATGGATCTAAATGGCGGCGGGGACATTCTAGAGGAGGCACATTGGCAGTGCAGTTGGTGCGCCATCAGCAGGCATCACCTTCCGTTATTCCTTGGGGCCGCCAGTCGAGATGGGCAGCCCGTGATGCCGGAGATCGTCGTGTTGCCCCGACTAGCTGGCGTCCCTTCGGGCACTGCGGCTGGTAATTCTGCGGGCGCACCTGATGGGGTACCTTCTTCGAGCCTCAAAGAATAAGGTGGTGGTGGCGATGCGGGTACGGAGCACAGGGGCAGCGGAGCTATGCCCGACACCACTCGTGAAGCCAGACGTGGCAGAGAGCATGCAGACACAACCACCAATAATGTCGTTGGGGGCGGTCCGGGCGCAACGGTCCGCCAAGACAGCCGCCTTGAGGCCCGCATTGCCTCCCTAACAGAGATCGTGGCGAGTATGCAGTCTCAGATGGCTCGTGTTCTTCAGAGTACCCAAGGGCACGGATGGACAAGGCCGTGGTACGCAAGATAGTCAGCACTTTCTTCACTCCATGTTCGCCATGCACTTCGACCTGATGGCGCTCTCCACTGAGAGGGAGTCTCGCAAGTTTCGGGTCAACATGGGATATGCGGAGCCGGCGGTGGATGACGTGCCGCAGCATGTCCACCTGGTCCGCTACTGGAAGGGAGTGTTGGACTTCCTGTGGCGCATGTTACACGTGGACAGCGGGGACTTCAGCCCAGCCACAGCAGCCGGCCTAGCACGGCGCACGCGGGTGGCCACCATCATCACCAGGATCATGCCAGGGGAGCCTGCTCTTAGCTGGGAGGTGATCTACGCGTACGTGGTGCGGCTATACCACACAGACCTGGAGGGCCAGGACGTGCCTCCGGTGTTTGACCAGTTTTGGGGGCCTATGGTGGCGCGGCTCACCGAGCTGCTGGATCAGGGTGTGAAGCCACATCTTCACGACGAGATGCAGGAGCAGTTGAGGTGTGCAGCTCGCGGTCGGCTGAACCACTCGTGGATCCACGAGCTTGCCCAAGACTTCGGACTACCGGCGACCCGCAAGACCAAGTCCAAGCGTTGCCTCCTCTGCCATGGGACGGATCACTCCATGACCGATCACGGCAGCCGCCCCATCACCATTCCGTGCCCGCGCTGCGGGAACCTGCATGCCCTATCGGGTCCGTTGAAGACGGCCTGCCCCAAGTAGGGGCGCCCGGTGGGGCCCCGCTGGAGCTCCGGGTCCCCAGGGTTTCCTGGTCTGAGTTCTACGCTACCCTCCGATGACCGGGCTGGTGCGGTTCTATTCGTACTAGCTTCAGTATTTGGAGACCAATGTGAGCGTGTCTTACGCGTGTGTGCCGCCACGGGTACCACACTCGGAGAGGCGCTAGTGGACCTGCCCCGGGAGTGGGGGGTAGGAAGGATTGATAACCCGACTCCTTCGCATATCAAGTTGATGTGCCGGGAGGTGGCGGTGGCGGTGGGATTGCTCCCCCCGCGTGGCGAGGAGGCGCTGCTGGGTGACTTGCTAGACTTCCTGGCCATGGATTGTGCGGTGGTGCGTCGGCGATACAAGCACACGCAGAGGTGGTACGTGGAAATGGGGCTATTGGACGGGGCGCCTCCCCTCCTCACTCTGTCAGTGCCGCCTCGGACAACCTGCGATTGGCACATATGGGCCTCGCGGCAGCCCACGGCAGGGGACGACTGCTTTGGGGTACGAGAGGCCGGGCGACGATTTAACCCCGAGAGGCTACTTGCACTTGACTTCATGCCGCTCGACATGCGGCAGTCGCTTGTCGAGGGCGTACGCTACGTATGGAGTGCTTGGCCCCCACGGTGCACCAAGAAGAACTATCAGTCTTGCGTCGAGCACGCCGAGCTGGCGGCTGGGGATTTCGACCGTCTGATCGCGATGGGGCTGTGCGAGGGCCCGCTGGACTACGCGCCGTGGGTGGTAAATCCGATAGCCTGCATAGTCAAGTGGGACCCGCTGAAGGTGCGCAATGTTATGGACGCTCTGCGCTCTGGCGTCAACGAGTACATGGTGCGGGTGCTTTGCGAACTGGACATGGTGCATGTGGTGGCGCCTCTCTTGCTGCGGGGCATGGCAGTGAGCAAGTTCGACATCGCGGATGCCTTTCTCGTTTGGCCTGTCTTCGCACGCGACTGTGAGGTACAGGGATTTCGACACCCAGCTACAGGGGAGTATTATCGATATCGCTTCATGCCTTTCGGACTTAAGCAAGCTCCGGGGATTCAACAGCGATGGGCACGCTTCGTGCTAGATGTGGTTCAGCGTCTTGGACTCCGTTACTGCCGCCCGTCTTCTCCTGAGGGAACTCCCGCCAATATTCGAGCGCTGGGGGGATACCTGGATGATTTTGGGGTTGGCCACCATCCAGTCCTGTCCGCTTGGCAACAACGCCTCCAATACTGGTCGGTATTGTGCGTCAGTTCGGCGGCGTGGCTTCCATATGTTCGCTGCGTCTTACATAAGGCGGCGGTGGATGACTTGCGGTGGTGGCACGGTGTGCTATCTGCGGGTGGGGGGCAGCGACGCCTCTTGTGGCACGCTGAAGATGCAGCGTGTCTATGGGGACCACGGTTGTTGCCAATTCTGCCCCGGGACTTGGGCAGAGGGCTGTATGATGGCACTGTGGCAATCATCACCACGGACGCCAGTGGCTGGGCTGGTGGGGCGTGGTGGGAGCACCGCCGCATACACTACTCCTTCACGCCGGAGCAGCTCGCGGGGCGGTACCATGACTCTGCCAACCTGCGGGAGCTCTACATCCCCCTATTTGCGGTGCGCAGGTGGGCAGTGGCTCTGCATGGTCGCCGTATTTTGTTCTTGATGGACTCGGAGGCATCGGTGGGTGCCATCAATCGACGGGGCTCCATGGTACCGCATTTCAATGATGTGGTGCTGGCCTTACTGGACCTACTAGGGGGGCTTGGGTGTGAGGCCATCGCACGGCACTTGCCTGGCGTGCAGAACCGTCTCGCGGACGGCATCTCGCGCCTTACCGGTCGCCGGGATGAGGGGGACTGGATGATGGATGAGCGGCTGTACCGCAGGCTGTCGTCCCTGTGCGGTCCGTTCGATGTCGACGCGTGTTCCGACCCCCTTGGACACAACGCATTTTGCTGCCGGTTTTGGTCCGCCCTTGACTCTTGTCTCGAGCATGACTGGGCAGAGCTGCTTGTGTGGTGTAATCCTCCTTTTTCGGAGGCGGAGCCAATCCTGCGGCATTTTTGGCGTTGCTTTCACGGCTGTCCAGAGCGCACGGCTGCGGTGTTCATACTCCCTGTGTGGACCTCAGCTTCCTGGTGGCGCTTTGTGGGGGGGGGGGCTGTGTCGTTGGCTACTGGCACGCGGGCTCACGACTATTCACGGCTCCTGCTTGGCACATGGCTTCTCGGGCTTTGCCTCTGCCACGGAGCAGAGTGGACTTGGGCCCCACTAACTGGCCTGTGGTGGCTGTGTACTTCCCCCCTTCATGTGCCAGGCCTGCAACCTCACACCCATGGCACGCTTCGCTGCCGCGCTTGCGGGGATCGGCCGCTTCAGACTTCTTATTCCTGCGCGGGATGCGACCTGGTGTTGTGTCCGGGCTGCGCCGCAAGGAGTTGCACAGGTCATCCTGAGCTCTTTGTGTGTGTGGATTGCGCACTGGCGGGAGTAGAAGCACATGCGTTGGGGATGCCTGCGCCTGGGGGCGCGGGCTTGGGAACTCACCGTGCCGACTGGGTGCGGTTGATTCGGGGCGCTGAGGACTGGGAGGCTCGTCGGCTACGAGTCTCGTCTCAGCGCACTTACGCTGGAGGGCTAGCTGATTTTACCGATTTCTGTCACGCGCGGGGGGTGGCCCCACTCCCTGCTGCTCCAGAGTTGCTACGAGGCTACATCTACCACTGCACACACGACCGTGGGCTGGATGCTGGCACGGTGTCGGGTCGCCTTTCGGCCGTGAGTGACTGGCATCGGAGACAAAGCTCCGCCTTGACCCGTGTCGGGCGGCCGCCGTTACCTAACGCCGTCCGTGAGGCTCCAGTGGCGGACGTCATGGCGGTGGTCAGACGACTGGCGAAAACCGGTCGCCGCGGTAGACTCGGTTTGTCCAAGACCGAGTTTGCTGCCATCCTCCGAGCGGGTTTTGATCTGTCTTGCGCTTCTGGCCACCATCGGCGGTTGGCCTTGGTGATCAGCACCTTGGGTTGCCTGCGACGACGGGCCGCTGTGCACCTTCGCGTCTGCTATGAGGTGGATGCTTCTGGGCAGCTAGTGTTTTTGCCTACTTCCGAAGTTTACATAGCTCGGGACCTGGACATCGGGGGCGAATACATTGGCCTGCGGGTGCTTGTCGACAAGAACGTGGACTCCCGCATTGACGCGAACGCCTATATCCCTGAGTGTGTCGGCTCTCTAGGAGTTCGCCCCGTGGATCTGTTACGGGATTATTTGCTGCGCTTCCGCCCACCGTCCAGGGGATATTTGCTGTCCGCTCCTCGGTCGCGGGCGCTGGGACCTGCGACCTTCAATGCTGGCGCGTACACTTGCCTAGGCTCCGCGTACCGGGCTGCGTTCTTGCGGGCCTTCCCGGATGCGACGGGCCGCACCACCGACATTTCTCGCGTGTCCTCGCACTCGGGGCGCAAGTCATTGTCGCAATGGCTGTGGGACGCCTACAACTCTCAGAGGCTGATCGCGGATGTTGGTCATTGGCGGTGCCGCAAGGATGCTGTTCAAATCTACTTCCACACTTCGCGAGCCACCATTCTGCGATGCATCGCGGGGCTCTGATAACTGGTGGCTCGACTCAGCTGCTACCTCTACATGGGAGTCATATGGGAGACATCATACACGGCAGGCGCCTCCTCGGCGCCAACGTGTCATGATTGTTCTACGCGGCAGGGACCTGCCACCCATGTAATAGTCACCCCCTCTATGTGCACAGTGTCCCATAAAAGGTGGGGTCTGCGGAGGGCGTAGCCCAAAGCATACCTGATTTTTCTAAGACACGCCAAGAAACATCGCCCTCCTCCTTGAAGCCCAATTATTAGTACCGGTATTTAGGATATTCATAATTAAGATAGGGGATTTAGTAGTTTGTAGTACTTAATATTCAACATTAAAGTACTGTAGTAATTAGTGCAGTAGTGAGCATTTCTGCGCACACGATGTGCGTAGGTGAATGAATCACCCTGCTGGGGCTATAAATATTAGCTCCTACCTAGTGACTCGCAAGGGAGTCATCATTTTCGCTGTCCCCGCCCTCCCGCCCTTGCTTTTGGGAGACATCATACACGGCAGGCGCCTCCTCGGTGCCAACGTGTCATGATTGTTCTACGCGGCAGGGACCTGCCACCCATGTAATAGTCTCCCCCTCTATGTGCACAGTGTCCCATAAAAATGGTGAGCACACGCCTACCACTATTCTGAGCCCTTAGATCATATCTAACGCTCAACAACCTGCCACTATCAGCACCCATATCTATTGCATTGCTGAATGCCTTATCATATAGATATGCTGAGTCACAGCTGTCCTATCACTGCAACACTCGTACTGGATATCAATATTGCTGAGTAGCAACTTGATTACCATATCAAACAATGTTGTTCAACAGAGCTGGAAGAGTCAGCGGCAGCAGACCGTGGCACTATCCACAGCGGAGGCAGAGTACATGGCGCTGACCAGCGCTACTCAAGAGGCGATGTTTCTGAGGCAATTGATGCATGAGCTTCACCAGGACTCCGACACCGTTGTCACTATCCATGAAGACAACCAGAGCTGCATTGCACTCAGCAAGAACATTATGACAACTGGCCGGAGCAAGCACATGGATGTGAGGTATCACTTATGTCGGGAGAAGGTGGAGAGCGGCGGCGATATCGAGGTCAAGTATTGTGCAACAGAGGACATGCTTGCCGATGCGCTCACCAAACCTTTGGTGAGTGAAAGGCACAAGAAGTTGTGCACTGCGATCATGGGTTTGCACGAGTAGCAAGGGGGAGTGTTGAACAGCATTGTTTGATATGGTAATCAAGTTGCTACTCAGCAATATTGATATCCAGTACGAGTGTTGCAGTGATATGACAGCTATGACTCAGCATATCTAGATGATAAGGCATTCAGCAATGCAATAGATATGGGTGCTGATAGTGGCAGGTTGCTGAGCGTTAGATATGATCTAAGGGCTCAGAATAGTGGTAGGCGTGTGCTCACCATGTGGTGGGCGCGTGTCATGATTGGGACGCGGACGGTGTCCTGTGATAGACAAGGATGAGACACTGCTGAAGGTGACAGACCTTCAGCGTCTTGTAGAGTGTGTAATCATTCTGTTTCACACATCAACTTTGTCACAAGTATTGGCCATGTATCGGCTGAGATGACTGACAGCCATGGTGATGTATGGTCGGGTGTTGACAGAGGTGTACAACATGCTTCCAATCAGGCTCTGATAGGGCACCGACCCGGGAGGCAGCTGCGTGACGGATGTCTCGTCCCCGCACTTGCCCACAGCATATACCGCCATTGGTGAGCTCACTGGCTTGCAGTCCATCATGTTGAAGCGCTCCAGCATGTCGAGCACGTACTAGCGCTGGCCAAGCTTGATGATACCGGTGCCACGATCAGGGCGGGGATCCGACCTTTTTTTGGGGGTTTCGGGTAAGTCGAATTTGTTTTTTTTAATCCCGAATGGATACGAATTTGAGTAATCGGGGGATGAGTTGAGTTGAACCCCACAATTTTTTTCATGAATTGAATAAGACCTAAAGCCACTAGGTGATGAGACTGGGTAAATACCCAGATTTTTTCGACCGGTCCGAACAAGTACTTGGGCATGCATACTTCGATCCGGACGAATACCTTTCGATTTTTTTTGTGAATGAATACAGAGATATTCCCGAACTTCAGTCGGATTTCCGAGCCGGAACATGCAAGGAGCTGCTGCTGCATTCTGTACTGAAAGATGATCATTTACATCGGATAAATATGAATTAAAAAAACAATTTCTATCCCATACAACTTTGGAAGACCCTCCGTCGCACAGTGCCCGAAATTTGAGTGTGTTGACGGGTGTGCTTAAGGGGCACACCACCCTTGGGCACCGTGCTTCATCACCGGGATTGATCAGCTTATTGACCTGTAGTGGAAACAATACTAGATTGTGTTTATTTATGAGAGTGATGTTTGAAATCTACATGGCCAGTGTAGATTGCAAACACCGCTTTCAAAAACAAACACATGCGGAATGCATGATGGTTATTTCCAAAAGGAGAAAAATAGTGAATGAATGATTACAATATCTATGTTCACTTCAATTTCTAAAAACCAATTTAAGGCTGAACATTCTTGGAGTCCCGCTTCATTCTCCTGCTGACCCTGTCCTCCACATCAAATCAATGAGCTTCGCACACGTGTGATTAGTTCTCCCATCCAGCTTACCCATTACAGGAAACGGTCGCGCAGTCGGAAAACGGTCAAGTCTGTAAGATCTAGTTCTGAAAACAAAAGTCCACACTCCCACATTATTAGATAAAATTTAATATCTGTCATCCTTTACACATATAAACCCACACACAATCTCTCTCTCTTTCACACACACTCCCATACACACTTACTTTGGCTTCTGCCCTCAATCAGCGGCATCACCTTGTCTAGGTCCATATACCATAGACAGACAAATGAGCTATGTACATATGACTTGCAAACACATACTCACACGACCAACTATTTCATAACACTTTATTATTAGATATATACACACAACGACACACGACACACATACATTCTTGTCTAAATAAACATTTTGAGGTGCACACATTCACACATACAATCCAGTTTCTCATCTCGGGCTAGTCGTCAAAGCATAGCAAGCGCACACAAGAGCCTGACTCACATGCTACATGTATCGACAAAAACAAACAAAAAGATAGCCAACCACCAACAAGCTATACAACATACAGCCACATTAAGAGCCACATAACCGACCATTAGTATGTTGTACACGCAAGCTTGAATTTCGCTCACACCCGTCCACCTTGTGCCCCTCGGGCTGTGTAATTAAACTTATTCGACGCATACAATATAGACACACATGAACATAAGCCCAACACACACACACACACACACACACACACACACACACACACACACACACACACACACACACACACACACACACACACACACACACACGAGGTGTCATATATTCGTTGGCACACACGCGCTCGTGCTCAACTCAATAAGAAGTAACCTGCGACGACACAGCAAAACTACATTACAGGAAGAAAATGATGGAATATCTATGATGGAATATATATAAATGAGGTACGGCTTGGCCGGCTAAGCGAAGAGAAGTGCCGATCAGGTATCAGCATAGTGTAAAACTTCGGAATGTATAGCTTTTTATTGCCGTGCGTTTGCGAAATAGTAGCAGAGGTTCTGCGTGTGTGCGTGTGTATATGTAGGCGTACCTATGCGTGTAAGCCAGCCCGCTCGAAAGGCGGTTACTGTAGCAAGGGTTAGCGCGAATACCACTATTGAAAATATATAAGCTGCGATGGACGGGGCAACTACGTTAACGAGGACCGCGCGGCGGGCACTAGGAACGCGCTGCTGATCTTTGATTGCAACGCGACAATAAAACGACAATAAGCTTGACTGAAAGGGGTGGAGTTTCAGGTAACGCCACTAACCTTTCCCATCACCTCGACGATGGCTTGATGTAATTGCAGGCAGGGTAGTGTCGACAGAAACGTTGCATCATCGTGTAGCCCACGATCGTGACGGAGGTGTCTCGGTATCGGTATTTCTGCCTGATTGTAGCCTTCACGCGCCCTTTAATGGTGCACCAGTGAGTAGCAACGCACTCCAACCAAGCCCATGCATCTAATATTAATTCGATAAAAGGCTGACCTGGATTTCAAAATCGCATGTTCTTCATCATTATGTACTAAAAATTAAAGATCTCTTATACACCATGGCGATATTTGTTTGGTCATTGTCCAGCTTTACCACAGAATTTAGATACTAAAGAGATCGCGTCATACCTTCGTACCAATCGTGCGGTGCTTAAGTGCGTGGCACTTCAAATAAGCAATCGTGGCGCCATCACCGTGGAGTACAATCACGCGGACGTACGGTTGGAAAGCGCGTGGGCGCGTGGCACACGCTATACTTTACGCGCTTTATCCGCGTCTTATCCGATTTAGCCGAACTTTACGGGTCTTATCCGTATTCAAGTGAATCGATTTGCACTTCTACCATAACGGGGACCATCTAAGATAGAATATGTGCCAGCTGTACCCCGGGTTGGATAAATCCGTACATCTTGGGAATCCAATACAAACAAGTTAGCTGACGACTAGGTTTCGGGCACGGATGATCCATTAGGTTTAGGATTCGGATTGATTACAAACTCTTTCTCTTTCTTCTCGACATGAATCGAAACCTCCAAAAATGGTGAGACATCTGAAAATATTCAGATACCACTGGTATCGGTTCCACGCCCTGGCCACGATCCCGCTCCACCGTCATGCCGAGCAGCCACGAGATTGGACCAAGGTCTTGCACGTTGAACCTGCTGCCAAATGCAACCTTGAATTCCGGTATGAAACGGCCCGCTGCTCCGGCAATGATGCTGTCGTCCACATACAAAGCCAGGATGTACAATTGGCATGCTTTCTGGTAGATGAAAATACACGGATCCACTTTGGACTGGCAGAAGCCATACTCCTCTAGCCAGGCAGTGATAGTCTTGTTCCAGTTTCTAGGAGCTTGCTTTAGGCCGTAGAGGGCCTTTTGCAGCAGACACACAAGCTCTGTCCCTTTGTTGTCAGTACTCCGGAAGCCTTCAGGCTGTCGCATGTATATCTCCTCGTCGATGTTGGCCTCCAAGAATGCTGCCACTACATCCAGCTGCTCCACCTCCCAGTCATGGAAAGCTGCTAACGCTAGTACCACCCGGATAGAGATCACCCGCACAGTAGGAGCAAAGGTCTCGTGATAGTCCACGCCATGCTCTTGAGTGAAGCCACGCGCCACTAGTCTGGCCTTATACCTTGCGATATTACCATCAGAGTCGCGCTTCAGCTTGAACACCCACTTGGAGTCCACTACCTTTCTACCGGCAAGACGAGGAACCAACTTCTAGGTGTTGCGCGACACAAGTGAGTCATACTCTGTCTTGATGGGTGCTTCCCACTCCGTGGCTTGAGGACTTCGTAGCGCTTGTTTATACGACGCAGGCTCGTGCACGACATTGCTTGGATTGATAGATGCGGTTTTGCCAACAACCCACCACTGACCCGGAGGACGCCTCGTCCGAAGGCTATACCCTTGTGCAGTTCCAGGTTGCTCCGCTGGTGTTGTCTCTCCCAAATTTACATCCGGCTCGTCCTCAATCGACTGAGAACTGATATCGCCCGACGCATGCTGCTGCGTCTCCCCTACGGAAGTGCTAGGCTCCCCCTTCGCCACTTCGGGCACCTCACGTGGAGCCTCATCCACCGGCTGTGTCTCCCCCACGAGTGTATCGGGCTTCTCCTTAGCCGCCTCATCAAAGGTGTTGTCATCACCAGCCTCGGCATCCAACATCTCACGTGCGGGACAGCTCTCCCCATGGAGATGATAGCACTCTCGTCAAACACCACATTGCGGCTGCTCACCACACGTCGGGTGGTGGGGTTGTACACCAGCAAGGCAGGGGACTCGGGTGCGTAGCCCACAAACACGCCTTTCCATGCACGATCGTCCAGTTTGCGGCGCTGCGACTTGTCCACGTGGACATAAGCCGGGCAGCCAAACACCCGCATGGAACTCAAGTCAGCCGGTCGACCCGTAACAAGCTGGTACGGAACGCCACCAACTCCACTGCTGCACACCCGATTGCGGATGTGCACCGCTGCCGCCATAGCTAACGCCCAATAGGACTTCGGCAGCCCAGCATGCCGAATCATAGACTGTGCCATCGGAACCAATGTGCCCCACTGCCGCTCGATCCGACCATGCTGCCAATGAGCTTAGGGGGCGGTGACCTCTAGGGCGATGTTGAACTCGTCCAATAAGCTCCGGAACGCAGCACCAAGAAACACAGTGTCGTTGTCGACCCGAAGCCGGCGAACTGTGTACCCCAAGGAGCGAATGGTAGTCAGCATCCGGCGGAACGAAGAAGTGGCCTCGTCCTTGGAGCGCAAGGCATCATGCAACACGAAGCGGCTGCCGAAGTCAACTGCGCCGAAGTTGTAGCGCCTCCCACCCAAGGATGGAACACTCATCGGGCCGCAAAAATCCACACCAATCACCTCAAACAGTCCTACATCTCGGTCCGCAGAAGCACGAGGAATATTGCGGACTTGAGACTTACACACAGCGCAGGTCTCACAGAATCCCAACTTCTCGTGTGATGCGTAGCCCAAGCCTTCCACATGACTTATTGATAGCTCGTCCAGCTGAGGCTCCCCAATGTGACCGAGTCGGGAATGCCACAGCCGCTTCCCCGATGATGCCGTGGCCGCCGAAGCCGTAGCACGCACTTGAAGAGTAACCGTCGTAGGCAGCGAGATCAATCCGTGGGCTCGCTCCATGGGAATCTTAACACCACCACCATGAGCTGCGTGAAGCTGAAGATGGTCCATGGGATCCGCCAACACCACGTTGTGACCCTGCTGCCGCGCATGAGTGAGGCTAAGCAACCGATGATATGTCCATGACGCACGACGGGACAGCTCGGGAACGTGACGCACATGGCGCAACGTGGCAGGAATCTTCGTAGTGTCTGCAGCCGGCACAGTAATGCGGACAGTGCCAACGCCAACAACAAAAGCACTAATGCCCTTCACCCACAGCCGGTCGGACAGCGCACGATAGTTCACGAAGTCATCACGTTTGCTGGTAATGTGATGGCTGGCTCCACTGTCGGCCTACCACATCCAACTCCCCCCCTCATTCATCACCATGACTCGTGCTTCACTGAACGACCTGGCAGTGATGTCCACCCCGGCAGGGAAAGCCACAGGAGACTCGAGACTCGCAGAATTGCCACTAGCACGCCTTTCAAGGCACTCTGACCGGCGATGGCCCTTCTTGCCGCAACTGAAACAAATGCCGCGGAAGGGTCGGACTCCGCCAGCTCCCATAGCCACACCACGTGAGTTCCTAGGGCCATGCACGGATTTTAGCTGCTCCTTAAAATCACGGACCTGGCGCTTCTAGGATTCAGCAAAGGTGTCACCGGAAAAGGCCGGAAAAGCTGCAGGGGGCAGCGCCTCCGTCTAAGTCCGTGTTGAACGGCATTGTTTGATATGGTTATCAAGTTGCTATTCAGCAATATTGATATCCGGTACGAGTGTTGCAGTGATAAGACAGCTGTGACTCAGCTTATCTAGATGATAAGGTTTTCAGCAATGCAATAGATATGGGTGCTGATAGTGGAAGGTTGCTGAGCGTTAGATATGATCTTAGGGCTCAGAATAGTGGTAGGCGTGTGCTCGCCATGTGGTGGGCGCGTGTCATGATTGGGACGCGGACGGTGTCCTGTGATAGACAAGGATGAGACACTGTTGAAGGTGACAGACCTTCAGCGTCTTGTAGAGTGTGTAATCATTCTGTTTTCACCCATCAACTTTGTCACAAGTATTGGCCATGTATCGGCTGAGATGACTGACAGCCATGGGTGATGTCTGGTCGGGTGTTGACAGAGGTGTACAACATGCTTCCAATCAGGCTCTGATAGGGCACCGACCCGGGAGGCAGCTGCGTGACGGATGTCTCGTCCCCGCATTTGCCCACAGCATATACCGCCATTGGTGAGCTCACTGGCTTGCAGTCCATCGTGTTGAAGCGCTCCAGCATGTCGAGCACGTACTGGCGCTGGCCAAGCTTGATGATACCGGTGCCACGATCCCGCTCCACCGTCATGCCGAGCAGCCACGAGATTGGACCAAGGTCTTGCACGTTGAACCTGCTAACAAATGCAACCTTGAACTCCGGTATGAATCGGCCCGCTGCTCCGGCATTGATGATGTCGTCCACATACAGGGCCAAGATGTACAATTGGCATGCTTTCTGGTAGATGAAAATTGGCAGCTCGTCGGGATTTTCTCGCAGTCCTCGTTCATTTTTGCTCCCCTGGGTTTTAGGCTTTCAGTTGGTGAAGGATCCCTGCTCATTGTACTATCCATTTGTACGACGAACCCCGAGAGACCACCTGAAACCGGTTTCCGTCTGCTTTGGCTGTGTAGACTCCGGAAATACAGCTCCGTCTTCGGTCGGCGCCTTGTCGTGCTCGTTCTGAAGCTCCGTTGACCGGACCTTGACCGTCCCCTTGAAGGCCTGCGGGGCAGTGGTTGGTGACAATTTTCCGTCGATTTTTTCGGTACTTTACGGAGCTGTCGAGATATAATACCCATGGACTCTGTCAAACTTCCCAAGTTCAGTGGAGAAAGGAGAGACTTTGACGTCTGGAAGAAGAGGTTTCGTGCCTTTGGATTGATGCAGAACTGGGCACCGGCTCTCCTCGAGAACGACGCCGCTACCGCGCAGCAACACCTCGACTTGTACTCTACTTTGATTCTGGCGCTGCCTGAGGACGATCTCTCAACTATTGAGAATGTCCATGAAGTTGACGAGAACTGCGGCCTCAAGGCGTGGATTGCGCTGGTGGACCACTATGAAGACGATGGCATCTACCGTCTCGCTGAGCTGCTGCAAGATATGGAGAAGGCCCAGGCAGACGATGAGACCAGTCTCCAATATTTGAACCGGTTGGTCCGACTTCAGCGCCAGCTAGCCCGTGTGGGGGAGGACGTTCACGACCGACGGGTCATCATGTACTTGGTGAAGGGTCTACGTCAAAAGTACCACTCCATCACAAACACGTGGGACGTCCACAGCCTCAGTATGGACGCCGTCAAGCGAGACCTTCGACAGAAGGGCATGCGTATTGAGAGTCGTAACCGGACTTAGACCGAGGCGCCGCCCCCTGCAGCTTTTCCGGCCTTTTCCGGTGACACCTCTGCTGAATCCTTGAAGCGCTAGGTCCATGATCTTCAGGAGCAGCTAAAATCCGTGCATGGCCCTGGGAACTCACGTGGTGTGGCTGTGGGAGCTGGCGGAGTCCGACCCTTCCGCGGCATTTGTTTCAGTTGCGGCAAGAAGGGCCATCGCCGGTCAGAGTGCCCTGACAAGCGTGCTAGTGGCAATTCTGCGAGTCTCGATTCTCCTGTGGCTTTCCCTGCTGGGGTAGACATCACTGCCAGTCCTGCTAGGTCGTTCAGTGAAGCACGAGCCATGGTGATGAATGAGGGGGGGACTTGGATATGGCTAGCCGACAGTGGAGCCAGCCACCATATGACCAGCAAACGTGATGACTTCGTGAACTATCGTGCGCTGTCCGACCGGCTGTGGGTGAAGGGCATCAGTGCTTTTGTTGTTGGCGTTGGCACTGTCCGCATCACTGTGCCGGCTGCAGACGGTACGAAGATTCCTGCCACGTTGCGCCATGTGCTTCACGTTCCCGAGCTGTCCCGTCGTGCGTCTTGGACATATCATCGGTTGTTTAGCCTCACTCATGCGCGGCAGCAGGGTCATAGCGTGTCGTTGGCGGATCCTATGGACCATCTTCAGCTTCACGCAGCTCATGGTGGTGGTGTTAAGATTCCCATGCAGCGAGCCCACGGATTGATCTGGCTGCCTACGACGGTTGCTCTTCCAGCGCGTGCTACGGCTTCGGCGGCCACGGCATCATCGGGGAAGCGGCTTTGGCATTCCCGACTCGGTCACATTGGGGAACCTCAGCTGGACGAGCTATCAATAAGTCATGTGGAAGGCTTGGGCTATGCATCACACGAGAAGTTGGGATTCTGTGAGACCTGCGCTGTGTGTAAGTCTCAAGTCCGCAATATTCCTCGTGCTCCTGCGGACCGAGATGTAGGACTGTTTGAGGTGATTGGTGTGGATTTTTGTGGCCCGATGAGTGTTCCATCCTTGGGTGGGAGGCGCTACAACTTCGGCGCAGTTGACTTCGGCAGCCGCTTCGTGCTGCATGATGCCTTGCGCTCCAAGGACGAGGCCACCTCTTCGTTCCGCCGGATGCTGACCACCATTCGCTCCTTGGGGTACACAGTTCGCCGGCTTCGGGTCGACAACGACACTGTGTTTCTTGGTGCTGCGTTCCGGAGCTTATTGGACGAGTTCAACATCGTCCTAGAGGTCACCGCCCCCTACGCTCATTGTCAGCATGGTCGGATCGAGCGGCAGTGGGGCACATTGGTTCCGATGGCACAGTCTATGATTCGGCATGCTGGGCTGCCGAAGTCCTATTGGGCGTTGGCTATGGCGGCAGCGGTGCACATCCGCAATCGGGTCTGCAGCAGTGGAGTTGGTGGCGTTCCATATCAGCTTGTTACGGGTCGACCGGCTGACTTGAGTTCCATGCGGGTGTTTGGCTGTCCGGCTTATGTCCATGTGGACAAGTCGCAGCGCCGCAAACTGGACGACCGTGCATGGAAAGGCGTGTTTGTGGGCTACGCACCCGAGTCCCCTGCCTTGCTGGTGTACAACCCCACCACCCGACGTGTGGTGAGCAGCCGCAATGTGGTGTTTGACGAGAGTGCCATCATCTTCATGGGGGAGAGCTGTCCCGCACGTGAGATGCTGGATACCGAGGCTGGTGATGACAACACCTCTGATGAGGCGGCTAGGGAGAAGCCCGATACACTCGTGGGGGAGACACAGCCGGTGGATGAGGCTCCACGTGAGGTGCCAGAAGTGGCGAAGGGGGAGCCTAGCACTTCCGTAGGGGAGACGCAGCAGCATGCGTCGGGCGATATCAGTTCTCAGTCGATTGAGGACGAGCCGGATGTGAATTTGGGGGAGACAACACCAGCGGAGCAGCCTGGAACTGCACAAAGGACGAGGCGTCCTCCGGGTCAGTGGTGGGTTGTTGGCAACACCGCAGCTATCAACCCAAGCAATGTCGTGCACGAGCCTGCGTCGTATAAACAAGCGCTACGAGGTCCTCAAGCCACGGAGTGGGAAGCACCCATCAAGACAGAGTATGACTCACTTGTATCGCGCAACACCTAGAAGTTGGTTCCCCGTCCTGCCGGTAGAAAGCTAGTGGACTCCAAGTGGGTGTTCAAGCTGAAGCGCGACTCTGATGGTAATATCGC
Organism: Tetraselmis chui; assembly: GCA_026401115.1. Lineage (NCBI taxonomy): Eukaryota > Viridiplantae > Chlorophyta > Chlorodendrophyceae > Chlorodendrales > Chlorodendraceae > Tetraselmis > Tetraselmis chui. The sequence goes on from JAPMLY010000625.1 coordinate 172,633, forward strand.
AAGGTATAAGGCCAGACTAGTGGCGCGTGGCTTCACACAAGAGCATGGCGTGGATTATCACGAGACCTTTGCTCCTACTGTGCGGGTGATCTCTATCCGCGTCGTACTAGCGTTAGCTGCTTTCCATGACTGGGAGGTGGAGCAACTGGATGTAGTGACAGCATTCCTGGAGGCCAACATCGACGAGGAGATATACATGCGACAGCCTGAAGGCTTCCGGAGTACTGACAACAAAGGGACAGAGTTTGTGTGTCTGCTGCAAAAGGCCCTCTACGGCCTAAAGCAAGCTCCTAGAAACTGGAACAAGACTATCACTGCCTGGCTAGAGGAGTATGGCTTCTGCCATTCCAAAGTGGATCCGTGTATTTTCATCTACCAAAAAGGAGGCCAATTGTACATCCTCGCCCTGTATGTGGACGACAGCATCATTGCCGGAGCAGCGGGCCGTTTCATACCGGAGTTCAAGGCTGCATTTGTTAGCAGGTTCAACGTGCAAGACCTTGGTCCAGTCTCGTGGCTGCTCGGCTTGACGGTGGAGCGGGATCGTGGCACCGGCATCATCAGGCTTGGCCAGCGCCAGTACGTGCTCGACATGCTGGAGCGCTTCAACATGGTGGACTGCAAGCCAGTGAGCTCACCCATGGCGGTAGATGCTGTGGGTGTCGAGAGCAGTTGTATGTCGCTACATCACTGTACTGAAGAAATCGGTATTAAATGCGATATAGTAGCTATTTGACGCTAGATTGAATTGTGACCGTTGGATAATAGATCTAACGGTCCAAGAAGCGTTTTTGGAGATAACCGCAATATTATTTATTTTAGTATGTGTGGTTCTAGAGGATATAAGAATGGAGCTCAAAGCACTGTAACCATCCTTTCTACGCTCCAACCTTCAATAGGTTATGGGCCCTCCCCAGTACTCCCACGCACCTCGTCACCCTTGCTGAGTCAGCAGTACTTCTACTTCCACTTCTACTACTACAGCAGCACTACAGCAGTACTTGTACTACATTTCTACAGTAGTACTTCTGCTACGTCAGCAGTGCTTCTTCTACTACTACCAAGTCGGGAAGTTTGTCAACGAGGAGCTACTGGATTACAAGTTTGTCGGCGCTTCGACTTCAATTTGTGTGTTGGAGCTGGGCTGAAGGATCGATTCCGTACTGTTATACGGAAGCTGTGGCCTCCATATTCTGGTGGTGAGTACAGCTTGGTTTGCTGCGACGTGTGTTGCCTGATATCGTTGGTGATACCGTTGGTCTGCGGAAGTGTGAACGAGCGTGTGGACTGTATAATTTCGTCTATCCTGTCGCTAGCGTTACCACTGGGTCGACTTGCTGTCGACGTACTTGACAAGATTGCTGGGATTTTTCCGTGTCGCCTGTTGTGCTTCGTGGTGGTGTTTTGGATCGCCTGACCTCGTTCGCGGCGTGTCGGAACCTGATTTTTTCCCGCTGTCGGCGAATCTTTCGAGTTGTGGGGACTGTTCCATATCCCCTGTTATTTTCGTGGTCGTCGTTGGACTGCGTGAGCTTGTTTGCGACGTATCGGGACCTGATTATCCGTTGTCGACCGGCCTGTCGAGCTCTTGGCGACTGTTACCGCGTTGCCTGTTACTTGCGTGGTGGTTGCCTAGACCACTTACGCTTCGTCGCGACGTGTCGGAACGTGCTGTATCAGCTGTCGACGTTCCTGTTGAGCGCGTGACGAGTGTTGCCGTGTTACCCGTTACCTGCGTTGTGGTGCTTGGCAACCCTGCGTGTGGTCGGGACGTGTCGGAACCTTATTTGTCTGTTGTCGGAGACTTGTCGAGCTCGTGGAGACTGTTCTTCTCGTTGATACCTGTTTGGGGGTAATTGGGTCGTCTTCACTTGATCTTGCTCTACCGGAACCTTGTTCATCTCCTTTCGACGCACGCGCCAAGCTCGAGCCGGCTTCTACTGTGCCGTCTGTTTCCTTGTGTTGGGGAGGTTGATCCCAGTGAGGTTGGTGGGACGAGAATTCATTATTTCTGTTGATCATTTGACCCCCAGTTCGTTGTCTGCTGGCGTCTCGCTCCATGGCTGAGAGTGTGAAGGTCCCTGTTTTTTCCGGCAAAGCCGCGGACTTTCCCTTGTTCCGAACCCGGTTCACAGCATTCGTGGATGCGGTGGGCTGTGACGCTGCTCTGGATTCTGAAGGCGAGGACGATGCTGCTCAGCAGAAGAAGCTCTACAGCTTGTTGGTGTTAGCTTTACCCGAGACTACGTTGCACATCATCCGGAAGGTCGATCGGAAGAGCAAGGCAGCTGGCTTTCATGCTTGGCAAGCTTTGCTGCGTCGATTCGAGCACGACGGCATTCACCGGCGCGGGGATCTACTGGATGCTCTGGACGAGAAGCAACGTCAAGAGGAAACTTGTGTGGACTTCTTCACTCGTCTTCTCGACGTTCAGGCGCAGCTTGCTCGAGTCGACGAGGTGGTCCCGGATCGGCGTATCGTCATGAATGTCGTCAGGGGCCTGCGGCCTGAGTATTCTACCATGACAGATGCTCTGAATGAGCGCGACTCGAGTTTGACACTGGACTTCGTTGAGAATCTTCTCGCTACCACTGGGGTGCGCATCGAACGTCGCTTGGCAGAGGCGCAGGAGTCGGAGCCCGGAAAGACTGCTTTCCCTACAGTGTCTGATGATGACAACTTGCGGACAATGCTGCACAACTTGCAGCGAGAGGTGGCGTCCCTGAAGGGTGTCCACGGAGAGAGCGGAGCGAGCAGTACCAGAGGCAACGGAGGGCGTCCAACTTTCAGGGGTACTTGCTTTACGTGCGGTCAACGCGGCCACCGGCGTCAAGACTGTCGGGTGAAACGGCCACCCCGGGTGAACACTGCCGATGCAACACCGTTCGGCGGGTATGTTGCTTTCCCCGCTAACATGTCGACCTCGATTCCTGATAGTGATGGCTTTCTGGCGGCCACTGTCAAGGTGCCTCCGTACCTGCACGATGTGGAGCCTGGGCTGTGGCTCGTTGACAGCGGCGCTAGCCATCACATGACCAGCGTCTTGAGAGATTTCCAGGCCTATCGCCCGATTTCTCCGATTTGGGTGAAAGGTATCAGTGCCTATGCCAAAGGTGTGGGGAGCGTCCGTGTCACGCTGCGCTCCAAGGACAGCGACGCTGTCCCGATCACGCTGCACGATGTCTTCTATGTACCGGATCTGGCGGCTAGAGCATCGTCCAGCCATCAGCGTCTGTTTAGTGTCTCCCAGGCGCGGCAGCGTGGGGATCACACTGTCTTCGAGGACCCGTGCGACGTACTTTGCGCCCATGCACAGCATGGTGGTGGTGTCACTATTCCCCTTCACCGTGCCCATGGTCTTGTTTGGCTCCCTACTTCGGTTGTTCCGTCTGTCTCTGCCTCGCCGGCGATGGCGCGACCCTCCAAATTTCTGTGGCATCTGCGTCTTGGTCATTTGGGGGAGTCCTGTATGGATCGACTTGTGCAGTTGGGTACCTCCGGTGTGCAGGTCAGTAAGTCGGACCGCCTTCGCTTCTGTGAGACCTGCGCCTTGTGCAAGTCTCGTGTGGCGCGTATCTCGCGTGCGCCGTGTGCGGACCCCGACCGTGTCTTTCAGAAGGTCGGCGTAGACTTCTGCGGTCCTATGGGCGTGGCTTCTTTGGGTGGCTGCTACTACAGCCTCGCCGTTACGGACTTCAAGTCTCGCTTCGTCCTGCATGACGTGCTGAGAACCAAGGATGAGGCTCCGCAGTCGTTTCGGCGGTTTCTGGCTACTGTCCGGGCTTTGGGTCACAAGATTGAGCACGTGCGTCTTGACAACGACTCCGTCTTCATGGGTCACGATTTGATGGCTGTGCTTGATGACCACGGCGTGTCGCACGACTTTTCTGCTCCGTACTCGCACTGGCAACACGGTCGCATGGAGCGACAGTGGGGGACTTTGGTGCCGGCTGCCAAGTCCATGCTTCACACAGCGGGCCTTGATCGTTCTTTTTGGAGTCTAGCCATGAACGCTGCGGTGTACGTCCGCAATCGTGTTTTCTGTGAGGCTGCTGGTGGAGTGCCCTTCGAGCTGGTCACTGGTCGTTCTGTTGACCTAAGCCACCTCCGCGTCTTCGGCTGCCCGGCGTATGTCCATGTTGACAAGTCCCGCCGTCGAAAACTTGATGACCGGGCGTGGAAGGGCATCTTCGTGGGCTATGCGCCGGACTCCCCAGTGTGGTTGGTGTATAACCCTCGCACACGTCGTGTGGAGCGGAGTCGGAACGTGGTGTTTGATGAGTCGAAATTCACTAGGTCCGTCAGCATGGGGGAGGAGTCGTCGGCTGTCTCGAAGCCAGCGCCAGATGATGACGAACTCCCGTCGTTCATTACTTCTTCTGGGTTTCAGAATTCGGGGGAGCACGCGGATACAGACGAAGACGTTGTTGAGCCAGACGACACAGAGAGCGGGAGTCAAGAGCATGGGGAGCATGATACTGTGCCTGGTGACCAAGAGAGCGGGAGTCAGGAGTCGGGGGAGCTTGTTCCTGGCGATGGCGTTGCTCCGAGGCGCAGCACCCGGCACTCTCGACCTCCGGGGCAGTGGTGGATGGCCAACAGTCGTGATGATGATGTTGCCGCCAACATGGCAAAGCCTCACCAGCCTCTCGAGCCAACATCATATAAGCAAGCTCTGCGCAGTCCGGACGCCAAGCACTGGCAAGCGGCTATTGACAGCGAGTATGAGTCATTGATGACTCGAAAGACCTGGAAGCTGGTTCCTCGACCTGCGGGTCGTAAGTTGGTGGACTCTAAGTGGGTGTTCAAGCTCAAACGCAACCCTGATGGCAGCATTGCTAGATATAAGGCCAGGCTTGTGGCGCGGGGCTTCACCCAAGAGCATGGCGTTGACTACGACGAGACTTTTGCTCCGACTGTAAAAGTTGCTGCGCTCCGGGTCATTATGGCTCTCGCTGCACACTATGACTGGGAGATAGAACAACTCGATGTCAATACAGCCTTTCTGGAGGCTGACCTCTCTGAGACCATCTACATGCGACAGCCTGAGGGTTACAGGAGGCCGACGGATGAGAACGGCCAAGAGCAAGTCTGTCTGCTTATGAGAGCACTGTATGGCTTGAAGCAAGCCCCACGCTACTGGAACAAGACCATCACCACTTGGCTCGTGGAGTACGGTTTCCGCCAGTCCAAGGTAGACCCCTGCATCTTCGTCCATGGCAGCGGCACGCGTCTCTACATCTTGGCCTTGTACGTTGACGACTGCATCTTGGCCGGGCACATAGAGGGGGTGACTATTACATGGGTGGCAGGTCCCTGCCGCGTAGAACAATCATGACACGTTGGCGCCGAGGAGGCGCCTGCCGTGTATGATGTCTCCCAAAAGCAAGGGCGGGAGGGCGGGGACAGCGAAAATGATGACTCCCTTGCGAGTCACTAGGTAGGAGCTATTATTTATAGCCCCAGCAGGGCGATTCATTCACCTACGCACATCGTGTGCGCAGAAATGCTCACTACTGCACTAAATACTACAGTACTTTACTGTTGACTATTAAGTACTACAAACTACTAAATCCCCTATCTTAATTATGAATATCCTAAATACCGGTACTAATTGGGCTTCAAGGAGGAGGGCGATGTTTCTTGGCGTGTCTTAGAAAAATCAGGTATGCTTTGGGCTACGCCCTCCGCAGACCCCACCTTTTATGGGACACTGTGCACATAGAGGGGGTGACTATTACATGGGTGGCAGGTCCCTGCCGCGTAGAACAATCATGACACGTTGGCGCCGAGGAGGCGCCTGCCGTGTATGATGTCTCCCATATGACTCCCATGTAGAGGTAGCAGCTGAGTCGAGCCACCAGTTATCAGAGCCCCGCGATGCATCGCAGAATGGTGGCTCGCGAAGTGTGGAAGTAGATTTGAACAGCATCCTTGCGGCACCGCCAATGACCAACATCCGCGATCAGCCTCTGAGAGCTGTAGGCGTCCCACAGCCATTGCGACAATGACTTGCGCCCCGAGTGCGAGGACACGCGAGAAATGTCGGTGGTGCGGCCCGTCGCATCCGGGAAGGCCCGCAAGAACGCAGCCCGGTACGCGGAGCCTAGGCAAGTGTACGCGCCAGCATTGAAGGTCGCAGGTCCCAGCGCCCGCGACCGAGGAGCGGACAGCAAATATCCCCTGGACGGTGGGCGGAAGCGCAGCAAATAATCCCGTAACAGATCCACGGGGCGAACTCCTAGAGAGCCGACACACTCAGGGATATAGGCGTTCGCGTCAATGCGGGAGTCCACGTTCTTGTCGACAAGCACCCGCAGGCCAATGTATTCGCCCCCGATGTCCAGATCCCGAGCTATGTAAACTTCGGAAGTAGGCAAAAACACTAGCTGCCCAGAAGCATCCACCTCATAGCAGACGCGAAGGTGCACAGCGGCCCGTCGTCGCAGGCAACCCAAGGTGCTGATCACCAAGGCCAACCGCCGATGGTGGCCAGAAGCGCAAGACAGATCAAAACCCGCTCGGAGGATGGCAGCAAACTCGGTCTTGGACAAACCGAGTCTACCGCGGCGACCGGTTTTCGCCAGTCGTCTGACCACCGCCATGACGTCCGCCACTGGAGCCTCACGGACGGCGTTAGGTAACGGCGCCCGCCCGACACGGGTCAAGGCGGAGCTTTGTCTCCGATGCCAGTCACTCACG